>BQNB010083659.1:0-28975 GCA_026074375.1 Tanacetum coccineum | reverse complement strand
TGATTTTTTCAGACGTTACTGAAAAAAAAATCAAAAAAAAGTCGTCGAAAGTATATAGAAGTGCCCCTTTATAAAAAGATAAAAAAATACTCGTCGCGATATTTTCGACGACCTTTTTTTCCCATTTTTTTTCAATCACGTCTGAAAAAATCACATGTGATTTGTATCACAATCACATGTGATTTGTATCACAATCAAATGTGATTTCTTAAAATCACATGTGATTTTTTCAGAAATGATTGAAAAAAAAATTGAAAAAAAATTCGTCAAAAGTATATAGAAGTGCCCCTCTATAGAAAGAAAAAAAAAATACTCGTCGCAATAGTGTTTTTTTGTTCGTTTAACGATTTATCGTTTGCTAGATATTTGAGTTTTAAGAAAAACATGGGAAAGTGGGTTTTTTTATTATGATGAAAAAATAAGTGGTTAGGATTCACCTATTTGTTCTTTAAGATGAACATGTTCTTTATGGATCTCACATCTCTATACTACATATAAAGCAAATTAGACACTCTTTCTTCATTTAATGCCCCAAAAAAAAATAAATAATCCAAGTTATAAAGCATAATGTACAATCCTTAAATGCAACATTTCACCACAATTTTTTTTAAGTAATCTAAGTTATAAAGCATAATGTACAATCTTTAAATGCAACATTTCACCACAAAATTAATTATCTAACAAATACAAATACTAAAGCAAAATGTACAACATTTATTCCTCCATGCATATGTTACAAGTATAAACTAATTAAATACACTAATTAATGTTATTTTTAAAACACCCCTAAAATGAAAAATACATATATGAAAGCAAAATGTACAACATTTATTCCTCCACGCATATGTTACAAGTATAAACTAATTAAATACACTAATTAATGTTACTTTAAAAACACCTCTAAAATGAAAAATACATATTATTATACACATTGTACAAGCTAATAAAACATACAAAGCTTAAAACAATTTATATGCTAACAAATTGATAATACATATGGTTTTGAAACTGAACCGGACCAACGGGTTCAACCAGAAATCAGAGTCGCCACCGGTTTGGCTAGCCAATAAAATCCGTCCGAAAATGAACAGAGATGACCGGTCGAAACGGGTAAAAACAGGTGAATCGGATCGAATTGAGATTATTTTTTTATTCTCCGGTTAATCAGTTCCTTTTTGTTTTGTTGGCGTCTAAACTTTAATTACAGGGTACCCGCCGCTGCAACGCGCGAGTACCCTGCTAGTATATATAAATCATGCATATACCTTATATTGAGCATAAAAACGATTTACTAACAAAGATAACATGTAACAAATAAAATTATGTCGCAAATATTTATATAAAAACTTACTTTATTTATAAAAAAATGAAAAAACCAAAACCCGGCCAGGTCATGAGAACCGGGTTGACCCGAGTGACCTTAAACCCGGCGAGTCGAATCGGGTTTCAAAACATTAGAGTTAAGAGAAGAAAATATATTTAATTAATAAAATTATTTTAATAGTTAGTGAAAATATTTGTATTAATTTTATAATATAAAATGATGAGAGATAGAGAGAGTGGAAAATATGGGGTCCACATCGTTAGCAAAACCAATCATATTTTCTTACTTTTGTACATGTCATATATTTTAGAGTATTCATGAGTTTATCTATATTGGAATACTTATTTCTAATTTTGAGTGTCTTGCAATTCCGGATATGTTAACGGTCGGTAACAGAGTAATGACTTATCCGGAATACACGTCACATTTTAACATATGGCCTTTGATGAAGGTGGTTTGATTTTGTTTAATAAGTTAAGGAAACATTTGTGGTTCATGATGACTTCTTAACGTAATGGAGCATGTTGGAGATGTTGCGCTGCGCACCCGGATTGTAGGTGTGACTTTTTAGTAAATAGGGGTGGGCAAGGTGGGTACATAATTAGTACTGGGATGTTTTGGCAGTGATGAATGATTTACAAAGTCGGGTCAAAGCTAAACGTGGAATTGAGCAGCAAAGGAGATTCAAGTGTTTGTCGTTTTAATTTTGATCTATGTTTTCTTTTGGTAAAATAGAGTTTGTGACTGAATTAGTGAACAAGGGTCTGCCTTAAGCCGCTAGAGTTCAGATCAAGAGGATATGTGCATGGTGCAAAAGTCGCCGTCGATGCCTCTAAACCTGTCCATGGACGTTTGAGGTACATAAACTCTTTGTGTTGCATGTAGCAATAACTTTGATCTTCAATATGTAATCTGAACTAAAAATGTGTCATGCCATACGTACTGCATATTTGTTAAACTGTCATTTTGACACACAAAATTGAGCTTTAGTATTGTATTGTGCATCAACTATTTAACTAATTTTTTAACATTACCATTTTATTGGGTTGACTGAGGTTTCTTTAGATATATTTTTCTCATACCAACTCGACTGCTCTTTTTTAGTGAAATTCAGCATAACGGATACAATCTCTTTCGGGAAATTGAGCTTTAGTATTGTATTGGTTGTGGACTCTTTGCTATCTACTAGTCTGAAGAAGACTTGGATTCTGCGTCTTTCATTTATGTTGTTGATGGTGTACCGAGTAATTGCTACGGAAAATAACCCTCAGGTACTTATTAAAAACTATTGTAGTTTCTTGAGGTGAAATTTTCCCTTTTTAGGATATTATATTACTTTATTTTGGTGAAAACGTGAGATTTGCGTAATTTACTTATCTATTTGTTTTTTAAGGTTTCTTCAATGTTTCAAGGGTTAAAGTCATTAAATACCAACGTACTTTCAAAACTTTCCACATCTTACCAACATGGTCCTTTAAATATTATTCTTACCTTTCTAAGTTTTAAGTTTGTACAAATGTTACCAACCTACTCAAAAGTTATCGTCCTTAGCCGGTCACCATCTAGAAAAGACCGCCACGTCACCCGTTTTTACCGGTAATAAACATTTTTGATTTTTTTCATTTCCAAGTATGTTTCCATGTCACTAAGTTATTGACACATCAGATTTACCTAATAAAATTTCTAACCGACACCATAAAAGCAAACGCGTCACACAGTTAAACTCATTTCCCCCAATTTCACTCACACACATAAACCCTAATTCTATTAACAATCAAATTAAGTGAATTGTTTAAATCCAAGATAACCATGAGTAAAGGTCATGTTAATCATGACTATGAATAAACTTTAATTTGATTTTATTTTTTATAAAATATTTAATTGAATACTAACTCTTTCCCCTATTTGTAACCTAATTTCAGGTAAAAAAGATAAGAATCGTGTTTTTTGTAGTCAACTTAAAACACGATGGCATTTTCTCACCGTATCCCTTTTCCTACATTCATGGTGATAAAAAACAATTAACCGATTTCGACTTCGAAGGTATGTCCTATGATAATTTACGTAAACTTGTTAGAAAGATGGTTCATTCCCCTATGAGTAGTTTGTATTATTGCAAAGTTGGGAAAATAATAAAACAAGGTTTATGTCATTTGGAAAATGATGCTGATGTTCAAGAATTTTTAAAGACTGGGTATGAAAGCAAATGGGTAGTGGATTTGTATGTAGAGCATCATGGGTATGATCCTATGGATTATAAAAACTCAAATGATAGGGATTATGACTCTCCTGATTCTAGTGATGCATATTATTCTAGTGATGATAAACAAGTCATAGATTATGTAGATTTTTATCATGAGGGAGAGCAGGATGTAGTCGTTAAGAACATAACCACTAATGACCCATTTATGACTAAACTTTGTAGTAATAATGGAAACTTTAGAGGTTTCATTAATAAACCTATTCCTGTTAATGAAGACTTACACATTGAAGACCCTGACTCTAGTAGTTTAGAACCTACACACCAAATTCAGAGGGGTATTGCTTATCCAAGACATGATCCCTTACAACCTTGGAATGAAATGCATCCCATATTAGGCATAAGGTATAACCATCCAGAACAGTTAAAACTGGCTCTAGCTAATTATGGGGTGGCTAGTGGGTATCAATTGTGGTTTCAAAAGAATGATTGGAGGCAGTTGCTTGTGTATTATGGTAGAGATGTGTCAACAGGAAGATGTGCAGGGTATTTTTCCAAAAAAGTTAAAGCTAAGAAACAGTTATTTACAGAGTCACATGATGATGCAAACAAGGGTAAGAAACCTACTAAAAAACAGTTAAAAAGGGTAATTTAACTTTTAAGGTTGGTAAGGTTAAAACTAGAAGTTGGTGAAGGAACAAGCAAAGAAGGGGAGGGGTCTAGTAGGAACTCTGATGTGTCTCCTAAGTGAACTAAATCAAAAATTACATCTCGTAGGAAAAGTGGGCAACCACAATGTGGATTTAGGTTAAGGGCATCTTGGATGAGTACTGAAAACTCATTCCAAATCAAGTCACTTAAAGCAGAACACAAGTGTGCTAAAAACTACAACCTAGGCTCCTTAGTCACATACAAATAGATAGCACATCACTTTGCAAAAGAGATAATTAAAGACC
The DNA here is from genome assembly GCA_026074375.1 of Tanacetum coccineum. NCBI lineage: Eukaryota > Viridiplantae > Streptophyta > Magnoliopsida > Asterales > Asteraceae > Tanacetum > Tanacetum coccineum. The sequence goes on along the minus strand of BQNB010083659.1, from coordinate 24,495 downwards.
CTTTTATGCCTCTGTTGAAAAGGAAGGCTGCCATGAGGGAGAAATTCCTCATTAATGTTAGCCTTGGGCAATGCAAAAGAGCCAAACAGAGGGCACTCATACTTCAGAAGATTTTATATCTATTTTAAAGGAGTCAAAGATGGCTGGAAAGCAGGTTGTAGAAGGGTTATTGGGTTAGATGGGTGTTTTCTAAAATACACTTGCAGAGGAGAGTTGCTCACAGCTATTGGGAGGGTTGGTAAACAAATTACTTGTAGTAAATGCTATGAAAAAGGACATAATAGAAGAAATTGTGATAAGGAACAACTACCAAAACCATCACAGATTAAAAAGCAACCTGGTTGAAATAAAGAACCAAACTTTAATAGTTATGCTTCAAACAGAGGGGGTGGTAGAGGTTCTAGGGGAGGCAGAGGTCAGGCAACTGATGGCATGGGTGAGGAAAGTGGTGGCAGAGGCCAGGATAGTGGTGCTTTAGGTGAGGCAAGTGGTGCTTTAGGTGAGGCAAGTGGTGGTAGAGGTCAATCAAATGCTGCAAGATTTCAACCAAATACTGAAAGAGGTGAATCAAGTGGTGGAAGAGGTAGAGCTAGAGGGAGAGGTTGTAGAAGTGGTATGGCTAGAGGGAGAGGTGGAATAGATAGAGGCAAAGGTGGTAGAGGTAGAGGGAGAGGTGTAACCACAATGCTTGTTGATGAAGAGGTATCCATACATGTCAAAAATGCTAGTATTTTGTAATTTCCTTATGTTTACCTTGTGTGGTAACTAATTATCAATTTACAGGAAATGAATGAGGAAGAAATAAGGAAGAATCTTGGTACAGGTTTTGGAACAAATCTTATTGATGAGGAGAAAAGGCTTGCAGCTGAAAAGGCAATTCAGAAGAATTTGATGAGAGGCGGTAAGGTTGACACTTGTAAGGGTAGAGGATAAATATGAGAGGAAAGTCCAGGAAAAATTAAGAAAGGTTGAAAGATTATGAGTTTAATCACTTTGGTACGTTCTCAGACTATGGCAATGTATGTGTCCACCAAAATCGGCAAGCACAAGGGTTGAATGTGGCACTGCATATGTACAAACACAAGAATCTATAGCACAACCAAGTGTAGCAGCAACTGAAACAACACCAAGGGGAAAAACAATTGAGGCAGATGCAGCTGAACTACCAAAGTTGAAGAAACAAGGAAGGAAGAGGAAAGTGGCAGAGCCAAGTGCAGCTAAACCACCATTTAGGATTTATCACAAGAAAAGAGGAAGATCTGAGAGGATCTTCAACCAGAAGATGAAGAAAACAGGTTTTGGCCCAAATGGTGAAGTGTACCTAAAATAAGACTAGGCATCTACTCTTTAGGGTGAAGTATCTATTTTATAATGGTTCTGTAAGACAATATCATGTGGAGACACAAAAACATCTTGTCTTTTGTTATGATTTTATATGCAACATGTGATGGCATGTGATATTTTGTGGTACCTAAAACATGGGTCTTGACCCCCACATGCTTTAACTTTATTTGTTTGTCTAATGAAATCAGACTTTTCTAGTCTCTTGTATTTGGTTCCTTGTGCTTGCTTTAAGTCATAGTCTCTTGTATTTGGTTCTATGTGCTTGCTTTAAGTCTCTACAGCATCAACTCTATACAGCATATGTTTGTGCTTTTTGTTGTGCTTAATGGATATTTTTTGTTTATATGTTATTTTTTTTCTTAAAAGTCATAAACTTGCTCTTGTTAATAATACTCGCATAATTAACTGGTCATAAAATCAACACCATACTCATTCCTAGAAGATACAAGAAGGTATACTAGAAATAAGGTTTATTGAAACATTAATTTCTTACAGCAAACACATACATCATTCTTACATCAACCCATACTACTACCATAATTACCAGCAACTAACTACCACTACTACTACATTTACTTCATTGCCAACACTACAACAAGCATTATCACCAGAAAATAACATGTTGACTTCCAAAAAGTTAAACGGGCAAGACCATGATTGACATCTTCTTGTAAATGCCTAATCCTTTCTTCACGGGTCATTTCATTTTCTAGAAAACGCCTTTGATTGGGATTCAGCTGATAATACATCTCATTCAATTGAAGCCTATACCAATCAGATTCAAGTTCTTCATCAAACCAGTCATATAGCCCACCTTTCTTCGTAGCATTTGGTTTCTAAAACATTAATGTTTAGGTTAAATAAGCTTCCATAACACAAACCTAAACACTCACATTTTGATTTTGACAAACAATAAAGCGTCTAGCAGGGTTGGTGGGTTTCCTAAAGGTTAAAACCCTAACCGAAAGATCACATTGACAAATCTGATGGTTTAAGACTTGAAAAGAGGCGGATGAAGATGAAGCCATTGGTGAATTGAATTTAGGGTTAAAACCCTAATTATAAGTTGTTTATAAAGGGTGGGTAATGGGACAAATGGGTTATAACAACTCGGGTAAACCCATACAAGTTGGGAGAAACGAGTTACAAGCCAAATGGTGAGGTGGAAAAAGTCAACGATAGTCAACGACACGTGAAAAAAAATGACGTGAAAACTAGGATAATTACATGTGTAATATTTACCGGTACAAGAAAGTTACAAAGGTAAGAATGATATTTAAAGGACTATGTTGGTAAGATGTATAAATTTGTGAATGTACATTTGCATTTAATGACTTTAACCCAAGTTTCAAAGGCTAAAAAAGAGGTGTCCATTTGGTGAATTTGACAACAGGAACCCAGCAGGAAGCCACTAAGAAGTAGAAATTTTGGTCATGTTTATTTATCAAGAAAAAGAGGTTAAGTAATTTAGACACAAGTTATGTCCTTAACATAGTCTATCGTATAAGTTTGTGATATGACTGGGTCTCAAGATTTAGCGACAAAATCATGTTAGGGATTGTTTTAGGAATTTCTTTATCGAAATTCTAGGAAGGGACTATCTAGACCTCTTATTGAAATTTCTTATATAAAGGGATGTTTAGGACTTGCTTACTGAAATTGTTTATCATTTATCATTTATCATTTATCAATTTATCAAGCATTTTACTACTACTTTTATTATTTATCATGTGTACGTAAGCTTTAACATTTATCTAAGGATTTTTATGCTTTATGCTAAATTATAACATCCTTTTTTCCAAGGTTCGATTAACTATTTTATAAATTGAATTTATATACATTTGAACTCTATGTGGTTGTATCAAGAGTAAAGAGTAAGAAAGGTCTAAACGTGTTATGTTATGATAAAGATGACAATTATTGCAATTACACAACCAATATTGTTTTTAAAGAAGTCATTCATCAACTTTGAGTTTAATTATTTTTCATTAGTCTTTTTGTAATGACTATATTTTTGTAAATACTATTCATTAGTTTTTCTATTAATACGTTATCTCATAACAATTTATACTATGTTGTATCAGATATTTTCTTTGCTACATCAATATTTCACAATATTATCTTATAAACTCTCTTGGTAATTAGATTTATTTGTTTATATTACATCAACCATAACTTACCTAATGATACACAATAATTGAAACAACCAAATACAATAACGAACAACTATCAAAATATAAATGTTTCTTTCAACAATACCTTAAAACTCTTCGCCCAACAGACGAGCCTTAAAACTAGTGTCATATATTTTGTAGTTAAACTTAAATTCTAATCCCAAAAAGCCAACCAAATAACTAATTAGTGTCACGTCAAGCTAAAACCCAATTAAAAAGTGCTATAACAAACACACCCTAATATCCCCATTTATTTATGTGTGAATGTTTACCTTTGGTTGTATATTACATATATATGTAAATTGACGAATGAGTTAACTGCAAAGCGATATAAACTGTATACATTTCTTAGAGTTAGAATGCTAGTCATTTGTTGCATAGATAGAATTCTGTTGCTAACATATCATAGTCATTTATAAAAAGCATAAAAAGGTAGTTTAAAGATAGCTTATAAAAGAATAAAAGAAAATCAGTTTTAATATAGCAATTTATAAAAAATACTAGATAAAATTATGGTTATGTATTTGATTTGATAGTGTGTGAAAAAATACTGGTGAAAATGAACTTCATTAGAAACGCTTATATATCTCGCCCAACCTTTAATTCTTTAGCTACAATTGAAAAAATCCATTTCCCTTTGCTTGGCCCGATCGACCTTTCGAGAAAACATACCTTAATCAGTTAAGCTACAATGGTTTCTTGCCTAGTTTGACTGAAGAGAATATGTAAACATCAACTTAAACATAGCTTGAAGAACAGTTGATTCTAAAATATAAGGGATCATATTAGCTAAAATTTAGTGTAGGCAATTGGCAACAATTTTATGCTACAATTGTGGGTCCCTATGTCATTTTTATGGGTCTATGAATCCTGTTTGCGGGTCTTTGAATCATTTTTTATGTATTTTGATGAAGGATTGTAGCCAATTGGCTACAAAAATTGTAGCTAAGCTATCCCAATAATATAATTGTTACCTTTGCATATGTGCTAAACAAGTTGGCATATTGCCCGCGCGTTGCGGCGGGAGCCAACTTAGTCTCGGATCAATTGTCAATCAAAATATTCCCGACACTGTTTACGAGACATTCGAAAACTCTTAGATCTAAAATTACGGGAAAACTTTTTCTGTTTGGTTCTGGTTTGGTATGTAGCAGCCGACATTCAGTCTGTTATCATGAAAAATATAAGCCAAAATTAAGAAAACTGAAAGAACGTGATACCTATTGTTGCCGTGTGACAGTTGTCAACTTAATATTACCCAAATATCTATTTTAAGAGAAACATAATATCATATCACTTATACTAGTTATAATGCCCGTGCACGCACGGGTTTTTTTTCTAATTTTGTTCTAATATATTTTTTATATATTTTAAAACTAAGTTTTTTTCCTTTTAATTTGTGTTTTTAGATTTGTATTATACGAAGAATAGAGCCTGACTAAGTGTAGTTATGCGTTTCATTCAAAAAGGAATTGGATAAGAGATTGTGTTTGCGTCGCACATTATGTCCAAATGACCCCGGTTAAACGATATGAGCAATGTAGAGTTTGTTTTTAATCTCAATTGTGTTAGTTTAGTTTTCTTTCATGTTAGCTATCATTGTTTTTCTTTTTTGGTTGAATATCATAACCAAGTTTTTTGGTTTCCGGTTTAATCTTATATTTTTAATAAATTTAAGAGTTTAGTTGGACCAATAAGTTATCATTGTATTTTGTATTGCCTGTTTGTGTTTTCTATTTTTCATGTGGTTTTTTTATTTTATTTTGACCATTGATTTTTTTAGGTTTCTTTTGTTATGCATTTAAAGAGATTGAAAAACCCGATAAACCGAGTAATAAGTAATTGATTTGGTCAAATTATCATGTATTATCATGTTTTGTAAATATATTATATAAGAGTAAAGCTGTTGTAATTGTCAGGGGCTATGTTGCCAAAAAGACTAAATTTCTAGGGGATTTTGTCTTTCTTTTACCAACTAATTTATTTGGTGTGAATCATTGAATAAAAACACTTTATATAAGCTTAAACAAATAAGGTCATCTACATTGGGTTCCTTACCATTGCTGTCTTCTTTGATACCCGCTTCCACATTTTCATTATGTGTATTGAGGAGCTTAGCTAAATTTTCCAGAAACATTCACATAATACTCGCATAAAAACTAAACTTCACTATGAATGTTGCTAAATACATGGTACCTCTACTTATATACAAAATACTACAGGTAGGAGACTATTACGAGCATGGAACCAACCTTTATGTCTTGTGTACTCTTTCATTCTACCACAGGGCTATTGCATTCTCTCAAAGTACCACCCCCACTCCTTATAATTCACCAAGCCTGCTAGAGTAGCTGCTGCATTATCGATAACCTACAACATTATCGATAACCTACACTCTTTGGCCGATTCATTCAATAAATCTATCATATTTTGAATCCACCTAGGGATAATTCAGCAAAGTTGACATTATAATCATGTGTATAATGATTTTTAACAAATTGACCATCAGCCCAACTATAGTCAATAGTCATGCGATGGTCTTGCGCAACACTATATATAAGCAAACCACAAACTAAACTATCTAAATAAGACCAAATTGTCACACTCTTACATCTGCAATAGTAACAGTCCTACGACTCTCCTTTTCATACAAAATGAAGTTGTCTATATACCCTTAAGTGAATAGGTAAAAACATTTTACTTTTTAATATTCAAAGAAATTTGAGAAATTAGGGGATGTTTGGGATTGCTTACTCTAAGAGCTTATCTGGCTTGAAAACAAACATGTTGATACCTTATACTTTCTAAGTGCGTATTTCTTCTAAACTAAGCAAAGCAGTTTTCAATAAAGTGTTTGGATTTAATTATCCGGATTATAAAAATCAAATAAGATCATAAGCATTCCCAAACACCCCTTTAAGTATGGTACAGTTTGCTATTTTTCTAGTAAAACGGCCATTTCCGATAGCTATTTGTGAATAGAAACATTGATTACATTTTGAACATTTACTAATTCTTATCGAATGTCAATATAAATAATTAAGGTTTTTAAACAATTAAACTTATATTTGAGTGACTTGCTAAAATTTGCGTGTTTTACGGGATAGCCAATATAGCATACATCCAAAAAGTGCCCGTTTATGAAAGACATAAATGTAGGCAAACATAAAGTAAATAATTATTAACTTAGGGAAGAAGAGTACCCAATTCTTGTACTTGTTTGCAGACCTGCACATTTGAAATATGAACAACATGAGCTGTTGGGATTTAACATTCTAGGTAACCAGTTTAGCTATGAGTACGCAGCGGATTGAATCTAGTTAAGGCACATAAAATTAACACTTAATAAAGTAAATAATTATAACAAAGTAAATATTTACTTACCTCTTGATCTTGAACTTGAAACGAGTAGTGGTTAAATTACTGCCTCTACGGTTGCTCACACAATCACGTCAACCGAATATGTTAAGTTGTCTAGACTTAACTTCACAAACCAACAACCCTTGTATAATAACCGATTACCTAACAATTCTTGAACTTGTAACCAAAAACCAAACCACCGAATTAGGGTTATAATCGAAACCCTAATACCACCAAAATCCAAGAACCGAAAATCAAAAAACCGAATAAGGGTTGTTGGTTAATTGAACTCGGCTGGAAAAAGGGAACAAGGAAACACCGAAAGTTTTTTAGGGTTTTGAGAGTTATGTCGTATATTATAAGTTAGATATCAAGGTATATATAGCCCTTGAATCCAACTCATGATAAACTAGGAAACAAGTTATATTCTCATCACAACTCTCCTTTTCCTTTTTCTATTTATCCAAACCGAACCTGGAAACCCTCAAGGAATATTCTTATTCAATTTCTAGCTTTTAAGACATAACAAGTTTGTGTCTTAATCAGTTTTAGTCCTTTTGGTTTGTAGTAATAATGTTTGTGAAGTATAAAACATATTCTCCGTGTATTAACGTGTGTGCCCCCAATAGGCTCACATATTCATAATGTACATTGTGCTATCCGACTACCATAACCCAACATGAGCCAGTTCCTTCTATATATTCTCAGTCAAGTAATTTCACCTCTGACGCCCCTTTCAAGATGACACAAACCTTAATATATTTGGAAACAATCTATAAAATACTATAAGTCAAAACTAAAAAAAGCTTTGACTTGTAAAATATGCAGCACCTTTTAAAAAAAAGGTCTTACCTCAAATATGGGGTCCGATATGATGGCAGTTAAAGAACACCTATTGATAAACGTATCATATGTAGATGTGTACATCAATATGATAATCTGAAATTTAAGACATTGAAATGAGGGCTAATTTACTAACATATGCGTCGGGTTTGTCACTGGTTCATGATCTCTGCAGGTTAGCCTGGTCCCTCTTTTGTTGTAAACAAAATGTTTCACCAACCACAAGAACAGGTTCGTTAAACTTCACAGATACAACCGGTCTTTCAACGTATGCAATGAAGTACCAATCCCAACGAATGGCATGATATCAATACACAGCTTTACAAAAAAATATAAATAATTATAAGAAGCAAAAGACGCAATATGAATTGAACTTTAATAACATGTTGCAGAGTAGCATTTAAATGGTAACTCACTGGCTTCTTTGTGCGGCTAAGAGCTACTCGTGCAATACGTATTTGGTAATTCCCATATCGCTGCTAACTCTTTCATAATTTTCGAACACATTTACCCTGAGCTTGAAGAGGCTGTGAAAACATCAACAACCTGCAAAACAAAAATTATTAAAGAAAATTGAAATCATAAATACGATCAAAGAAACATTGTAGCAATATTAATATAAAACCTCTTCAGCAGATTATCTTCAAAAAATGGGAGCCAAATCTGCAATACGATGTGCTAAAAGCTTGAAAGTGAAACGGGTTGATGGTCACCCCTCTATGTCTATATTTAATACATACGATGTGCTAAATTATCTTGGTGATTTAGTCATATAATTAGATCATTATTGTTTATGTAAATTTCAGTAACAGATACATAAATACGGATTAATAAACGTTTATATATGGTCAACCCGACACATACTAGAAAGTCATCCGCTTCAACCCGAAACCCGTTTCCCGACCTACCCATCTTGAACCTCGAGTTCTTGTTGAAGATATGTCCTTTTTTTGTATATGTTTATGATAAGCTGTGGTCGGCTTTGTCATGGATATGTATTTTTAGAAGGAGTTTATTTTTTTGTATATGTTTTTTTTTTATATAATTTGTTTCCTGTTGCAGCCGGACAAAGTTAAGGACAAATTTAAGGATAAAGTTGAGGATGAAGTTGAGGGCCAAGTTCAGGAATTCATTGACGTGCCAAACACAGATAGTAAGAAAGAAATTGACTTCATTGACGTGCTGAACCCAGATAGTAAGAAAGAAACTGCAGCATTCGGGATGCAAATATAAAAAAAATTAAGCGTGGAGAAATACTTAATTCAGCGGGAGAGAAAAGGCTATTTCATATGTGATATTCACTGAGCCTTCGAAACCAATTGTTCTCTATGCGATACTAGATGGCAGGCAAACTGCACCCAAGTAAACCTGATATACGTTTAATTATTCTATGTTCGTGGAATGTTTTTCGATGGAAAGGTAAAGTTGAAAGTTACATGGCATACTAAATCAAATATCAGGGAAATGCGCAGAGTAGGTGTGTGAACATTGAGACATGAAGTCTTGAAGATGCAATAATCGACTCGCACACTGATTAATAGACTAGAACAAAGTGTTGGATCATATTCTTTCTCACAGTTTACTAAAGTATTTACTCATATTTTTTAGATGGATGGAAAATTGTCTCATGATCATTGGTGCTTATACACTTCTGCCGGATTTTCCGATGAAAAACAAGGCACTGTACATATGGATAAATGGCACAAGTGCGACAACTCAGTGAAAAATCATCACTAGTAATTCTATAAGGAAACCACCACCAAATGGCCTAGTGGTAAGGTCATCGGTTTCCTAAGAAGAGGTCACGGGTTTGAACCTCGCTGCGTGTGTACATTTATGGGTGGCCAGGGAAGGGTTGGAAACGGTCCCGGGATTATCCTATGAAGGCCGCGTATATCCGAGTCGAAAAGGTTCAAGCTCTCCATGGAACCTGAAGAAGGAAAATCTCAACCGTTTTACTTCTATACTTCCTCAGTTAACTTGTACACATTCAAGTATTCATCACTTGGCGAACATAATATGTAGATCTTATGGATCGGGTTCACCCATGTAACCAGATGCAATTTTTTCCGTCAAGAAACATTGGCTACGTTTAGCCGTTTACGTAGTGAGGAATGTGATGTTTGTTCCAAAAACTGTTATTTTGATCCATTGGGGTTAGCTAGATCCCATACAATGTGGTGACGATATTTGTATATTGATAATATCAAGCTTTGACAACTCATTTAACCGAAAAGATCAATCTTGTTTTTTTTTGAACGACGATTTTATTAAAACAAAACTAGCAAGAAGCTAGCAATTACAAAGTAATCAGGTTCGGGTTTTTGAGCCAATCGTTCCAACTGAACGACGCTTTACAACTATACCGATACCAATGAAAAGACATTGAAACTACATCTTCAAAAAACAGTGCCTTTGAAGGAGTTTTAACATCAAACATGAGCTTATTCCTAAACGACCATAAATGCCACCACATGACGTAGAAAACGCCTTCAATCATCAACTTGTGTTTAGAAGAAATCCGCAAGTTTACAAGCCAAGAAATCCATTCTTCATGAGAATCGACCTCAACATAAGGAACATCCCACCAACGCGCGATCATGCAACCAATTTGTCTAACCATACAACATGAAAAGAACAAGTGGCTAGACGTCTCCACCCCATTATCACAAATAGCACACGTAATAGATTCTATATCAATACCTCGACGAGAAATATTAAACCTCGTTGGCAGTGAGTCCGTCTTCACCTTCCAAGCATGCACGTTCACCTTAATGGGCACATATTTTATCCATCGAGTTTTAGAATCAACCTCCGAAAGCAATTTGTCATCAATAGCCTTTCTAACCGACGCAACCGAAAAAAAATTCACTTGATCTATCCAAAGCCCAGTTCCATCTTTCAGATATAGCATGTAATTAACAATTCCTAGTTTTATCATGACAAGATGTGTCGCTCCCTAAATGGAAGCCAGAATGTTGGTCTTCAAAGGCATTGCATCTGTTGCCTTCGGTTCAATCACACGCAAACTTATAAGAATCACTCGTATTTGTTCAAGAATAAATGTATACAATCACTGTATAACTGATATATTGAATCGAATGGTTGAATTGTTTTACAGCAGAATCCTATCCTATATATAATGAATCAATCGGTGCCTTTGTGAAGGGATACACCGTTTCAATAAAAGTAAAAGTTATAACCCTATTCTAAAACTAATAGTCGTATCTTTTCTAAATAACTGACATCGTTTTCTATCTATTGGGTTTGTTGGCCTGCTGGCCCAAACCAGAAACATATTGCAGGCTTTATTTTGGCAGTAGACATTAAACCGGTCCAACAGTTCCCCCTTAATGTCGATGCCAAAATCTTCTTCTTCTTTTGTCTTGATCTTCAACTTGATCATCTTTGTCACCATCTTTCTTCATTTGCGGTTGCTTCACACAAACCTGTTTTTGTAGTTTCCCACTACTTTGACTCTTCATAGTTTTCTTTCTCCCTTTTCAACCTTCACGGTTTGTTTTCTTCAAACGAGCCAACGCCCATTTGTTGGTCTTCATCTTTGGCATCACACCGTTTTCAATTTGATCAGTCACTGATCTATTCTTCACGAATCATCCTTCACGGCTAACTTGGTTATTTCACACAACCTTTCTTTTGTATCAATTCGCATCACACGACTTTGCTTTGATCGTATCACACGACCAAGCCTTCCATCTTTCTAATTTCTATCAATTAGGCACATTAGAAGTGCCGGTTCATCATCATTCTCTACTAAAAGTGCCTCAACTTCCTCCTTTTTCTTGCTTGGACATTCATAAGCATAGTGCCCAAGTTTTCCACACTTGTAACAATTTATTTGCGACTTATCACCATTCCTTCGCGGTTTGTTGTCGGTTCCATCTGACTCATCTGATGTGTATCCTTCACTTCTATACTTCCCTCTCCCTTGTGTCTGATTACCAATTCCTTGTCTACCATTTCCAAAGTCGCGTTTATAATTTCTGTTATTCCTTTGACGTGTGAGTAACAACTTCTCACTATTATCATCCTGACTTCCTTTTCTAAACTTAATCCTTTCTTCATAAGTCTTAAGTTTCCCAATAATCTCCTCCAACTTCACGGTTTTAAAATCAACAATCATCTCAATGGTCGCTACTACGGGCAGAAATTTATCTGGTACTGCATTAAGTACTTTCCTTACTTTCGTTTGATCATCAAACGTTAATCCACATGTAGCAGCCTTTGTAATAATACTCATCAATTTCCCAGCGAATGAATCTATTGATTCATCTTCTTCCATCACAAGTCTCTCAAATTCTGATTTAAGTTGTTGCGAGTGCGCCTGTTGTACATCTTCTGTCCCAATAAATCTGGACTTTAGAGAGTCCCAAATTTCTTTCGCTGTTTCACATCCCGCAACTTGCATTTGCAAATCTTCTGGTAACCCTTGAAATAGGTATGCTGACGCAGAACTATCCTTTTTCACATCAATCTCTTTTGATGTACTTGTTCCTTCTACTAAATCCCATACTCCATTTGCCATTAATATCTTCTTCATTCTTAATGCCCATAATGTATAGTTCGTATTGTTTAGAACTGGGCATTGATATGATGGTAACGATGTGGCGAAAACAACTTTGTTTTCGTTTTTATCTCCCGACATATCTTTCGATTTGGTTTTCTTCTAAAACCAATATAATTCTAATAACAGTCGAACTTAAAACTTTCTGTCTAATCCACAATAGTAATATGCAAATTCTAAAATTTTCTAATTTATTCCTCTAATAGAAAAAAAACAAGTATTGGAAATATAAAACCTGTTAATTTTCCCTTGGGCCTTTTGAATTCTTGTGGGCTTTATGGCGTTCCTTTTGTTCCTAAATGATAAACTGCTTTCTTTTTCTATCCCCAAATAAAAACCGCTTCTGCTTCCTTCCTTCTTTCTTCTACACGCAATTAGGGCAAACTCTGGTCGCCCCTTTTCTTTCTTCTGGTTTTCTTCTAATCAAACGGTGGTGGTTAATCGGTGTTTTAGTTTTCTTCTCTGGTAATGATGGTTACTCTTGTCTGTTCTCTTCTCTGGCAAGCACACGGCAGCGGTTTCTCCTTCGCACAACCGGGTACGTTTATTTCTCTTCTCTTTTTCTGTTCTCTGATTCGATCTTTATTTTAATCGAATCGTGTCTCCCTTTCTCAATTGATTCCTCTGAATCAAAAACTCTTCTCTGATTGACCGGTATGCTCACGGTCGGTTTCTTCTCTTGATTGATTCCCTGAATCAATCTGTCTCTTTCCCTCTGGTTCGAACCTTCGGCTCTAATACCACTGTCGGTCTCTTATCTCTCTATGAACAATTGAATAAAAATATACTAAGTTTATTGATAAAACAATCGTTGGTTACAGACTTGGTTTACACGAGGTATTTATACTTTTCTAACAGGCACATACGAACCATTGTGTCCCTTTAACAATAACTACCAAATAACTAACTTACTAACTAACTATAACTACCTTCAACCGCTATTCAGTTATCAACTAACTAACTAACACAAACGCCCCTTTGGCTTTGCGTTATTACATATGTACATAAAACTAAATATTCTTGACTTACATGGATTAATACATTAGTATCCAATACTCCCCCCTAATTTATTAATCCATGCCTTCGATATCTTCAAGCTTCATCATCTTTATCTTGGACAGATTGCAGCAAGTCTTGCTCTTTAAACTTTGGCTTGTTTCCACTTCTTTTGTCTTGATCTTCAATACTAAATATGTCTTGAATTTTCTCCTTGATCGGTCTTCTATCTTCTTTGTCTTTAATCTCATCCTGATCATCTTTGTCATCTTTCTTCATTTGTATTGTTTCGTATTCTTGAATCTCCAACACACTATTTCTAGTATCACGATCTTCTGATTCAACTTTCTTGTCTTTCTCAATCTGGCTTTCCTTCTGAAATCTTGATGGCGTCTCTCGATGTTTCTTGCATTCGCCCTTGTCAACTCTTTCTTCTTCTAAGAGTTTCTTATCTGAAATAACTCCATGGTTTTCTTTCTCAAATTGTTCTCTTTCTGATTTTAACTCTTTCATCCTTTTGCTTGTGCAATCTCTCAACTTCTTGAGGTTCTCTAACTCTCTCTGCATTTGTTTCTCAAATGCCATTTCTCTATTTCTTATTTTCTTCTCAAACTCTTGTTTTTCCATCTCTAATTCTTGAAGCATTTCGAACTTCCAAAACTCTAATTTACTTTTCAAGTCAATTTCTATTTCTGACCTCATGTCTTCTGACTTCTCTTTTGGAATTTCATCCTTCTCAATGACAATTTCATTTCTTCTCTTCTCTTCTTTTAAGGATGTTATCTCCTTTTCATCCTTACTAGTAACCATCAATAGCGCTGGTTCGTCATCTTCGAACACAAGGTTTGCTTTTTCTTCTCTACAGTCTGGTTTTGGACAATTTGCAGCATAGTGTCCAAACTCATGACAATTATAACATTCTATTTCTCTAATGTCTCTTCTCTTCTAATGGTTTGTATTGAGTTTCCCAGTTTGCTCCTTCTTCTATCATAACACTCTTTATGCTTACTATCTCATGCGAATCTTCCCTTGGCCTCTTCTCGTGTCGGATTACCACCTCCTCGTCGAATGATGTCCATAGTTGCGTTCATAAGTTCTGTCATTCCTTGGACGTGTGAACAAACAACTTCTCACTATTATCTTCCTCATATTCCTTTTCTAAAAACTTAAAGCCTATTCTTCATAAGTCTTAAGTTTCCCGATAATCTCCTCCAACTTTACAGTCTTAAAATCAACAATCATTTCAATGGTTGCTACAACTGGTACAAACTTATCTGGCACTGCATTAAGTAATTTCCGTACTTTTGTTTGTTCATCAAACGTCAATCCACATGTAGCGGCCTTTGTAATAATACCAACTACAACCTTCCCGGCAAATGATCTATTTTTCATCTTCTTTCATTACGAAGTCTCTCAAATTCTGATTTTAGTTGTTGCGAGTGGCCTGTTGGACATGCTTTGTCCCCAATAAATCTGCCTGTAGGAGTCCCAAATTGTCCTTTTGCGTTTCACAACCGCAACTTGCATTTGCGAATCTCTGGTAACCCTTGAAATAGGTATACGACGCCGAAACTATCCCTTTTTCACATCATCTCTTTTGGATGTACTTGGTCCTTCTACTAATTCCATACCCATTTGCATTAATATTCTTCTCATTCTTAAATGCCCCATAATGTATAGTGTCGTATTGTTTTTAGAACTGGGCATTGAAATGATGGTAAACGATGTGGCGGAAAACAACTTTGTTGTCGTTTGTATCTCCGACATAATCTTTCGATTATGGTTTTCTTCTAAAACCAATATTCTAATAATAACGAGTCGAACTTAAAACTTTCTGTCTAATCCACAATAGTAATATACAAATACTAAAATTTTCTAATTTATTCCTCTAATAGAAAAAAACAAGTATTGGAAATATAAAACCTGTTAATTTTCCCTTGGGCCTTTTGAATTCTTGTGGGCTTTATGGCGTTCCTTTTATTCCTAAATGATAAACTGCTTTCTTTTCTATCCACCAAATAAAAACCGCTTCTGCTATTCCTCCTTCTTTCTTCTACACGCAATTAGGGCAAACTCTGGTCGCCCCTTTTCTTTCTTCTGGTTTTCTTCTAATCAAACGGTGGTGGTTAATCGGTGTTTTAGTTTTCTTCTCTGGTAATGATGGTTACTCTTGTCTGTTCTCTCTCTGGCCCAAGTACAACGGCACGGTTTCTTCTCCTTCGCACAACCTGGGTTTAGTTTATTTCTCTTCTCTTTTCTTTCTCTGATTCGATCTTTATTTAATCGAATCGGTCTCCCTTTCTTAATTTGATCACCTCGAATCAAAAACTCATCTCTGATTGACAACCGGTATGAATCACGTGGTTTCTTCTCTTGATTGATTCCCTGAATCAATCTGTCTCTTTCCCTCTGGTTCGAACCTTCGGCTCTGATGCCACTGTCGGTGTCTTATCTCTCTATCAACAATTGAATAAAAATATACTAAGTTTATTGATAAAACAATCGTTAGTTTACAGACTTGGTTTACACGAGGTATTTATACTTTTCTAACAGGCACATACGAACCATTGTGTCCCTTTAACAATAACTACCAAATAACTAACTTACTAACTAACTATAACTACCTTCAACCGCTATTCGGTTATCAACTAACTAACTAACATAAACGCCCCTTTGGCTTTGCGTTATTACATATGTACATAAAACTAAATATTCTTGACTTACATGGATTAATACATTAGTATCCAATACTCCCCCCGCCCCTAATTAGTAATCATGCCTTTCAGATATCTTCAGCTTCATCATCTTTATCTTGGACAGATGCAGCAAGTCTTGGCTCTTTTAAACTTTGGCTTGTATCCCCATCTTTTGTCTTTGATCTTCAATACTTAAATAGGTCTGAATGTTTCTCCTTGATCGGTCTTCTATCTTCGTATCTCTTTTAATCTCATCCTGATCATCTGTCATCCTTTCTTCATTTGTATTTGGTTTCGGATTCTTTGAATCATCCAACACACTATTTCTAGTATCACAACGATCTTCTGATTCCATCTTCTTTCTTTCTCAATCTGCTTTCCCATCGAAATCTTGAGGCGTCTCTCGAGTGTTTCTTTCTTGCATTCGCCCTGGTCAACTCTTTCTTTCTTCTAAGAGTTTCTTAGCTGAAATAACTCCATGGTTTTTCTTCTCAAATGTTCTCTTTCTAAGTTTAACTCTTCATCCTTTTGCTTTGCAATCTCTCAAACTTCTTGAGGTTCCGCTAACTCGCTCTCATTTGTTTCTCAAATCCATATCTCTATTTCTATTTTCTTCTCTAACTCTGTTTTTCCAGCTCTAATTCTTGAAGCATTCGAACTTCCAAAACTCTAAATATTTACTTTCAAGTCAATTCTATGTCTGAACCTCATGTCTTCCGACTTCTCTTTGGAATTTCATCCTTCTCAATGCAATTGCATCTTCTTCTCTCTCTTCTTTTAAAGGAGGTTATCTCCTTTATTCATCCCTTACGAGTAACCATCAATAGCGCTGGTGTCGTCATCTTCGAACACAAGGTTTTTGCTTTTTCTTCTCTAACGGTCTGGTTTTGGACAATTTACGCAGAGTGTCCAATCTCCATTGACAATTCTAACATACTATTTCTCCTAATGTCCTTCTATGGTATTTTGATTTCCAGGGTTTCCTCCTTCTTCTATCATAACGATCTTTTTCTTACTAGCGCTTGCGAATCTTCCATGGCCTCTTCCTCGTGTCCTGATTACCACCGTCCTCGCTATCATTTCCATAGTTTTGCTTTCATAATTTCTGTCATTCCCATTGACGTGTCAAACAACAACTTCTACACTATATCTTCCTCCCTTCCGGAATTAATCTAAACCATTAGATGAAAATAAAATGGATGGATAAGATGAAGCGGTTTGTTCTTTTTTTTGACCTTGTTCCTTATGGAACTTTTCTCTTATATGTATATCATGACCAATGCTTCAAGCTTACTTGTATTGGTCACACGTTCGAAATTAATATGTGACCAAACAATATTATCAGTTACTTTTAGTCACATGATGTTCGAATATGTGGCAATACAGTTCTAATGGTCACACGATAAAAATGTTCATGTGTGACTAATTAGTAAATGGTATCTTTTTTGGTACCTTTGGTCACATAAATATGTGAATGTGTGGCCGTTCCATTTTGCCCATGTGTAACCAAATCCACTTTTTGTACTAGTGTACTAACGCAACAAAATAATAGGATTATGATATATAAGCCGAATCGAATAGGCTTATAAGTTGCCAGATTGTAAATTAAGGGGGTGTGTGTTACCGCTTATGTAGCCGACTCATGGCTTACTTGATTTTGGGTTTATGTTTCATAAGCTATACCTCATGGTGTTACATTGTGGTTTTCTGATGCTTATGGTGATATAGATTAGCTTCGTGATAATTATTTCTGGTGGTATGAGTTGTAAGAAGCTGTGATGATTCTAAATGGGTTCGTTAAAGATAAGATTGTTCGTACCTTGGCATGGTGACCTTATGGTTGCAGCCATGATGGGTCAGATACCTTTTGTTGATGCTTTCTTGATGCTTTGTTAGCTCCATGTTTATTTTGCGAGTAGGACAGCTTGCTGGATCGTGAGGGGTGAACTCGACCCATATCTTGGTGGGGCATCACGATATCGTGTTTGCAGCCATGGCGGGTCACATACCCTTTAGTTGTAATCTATTTCATTGATTTTCGTGTTTCAGTAGTACACCTGTGATGCTATGCAATCATTCTTAAGGAGGTTGTGATGAGTTTACATGGGTTCGGTTAAAGCTGAGATTTTCTAGAACTTGGAAGGGCAATCTATTAGGTTTGCAACCATGTCGGGTGTATCCTCTTTTTCCTGATTAGTTCCCTATCTGAGCCTCATACCGTGAGATCAAATGCTGCCAATGTTAGACGGCATGATTGCTGTGGGAATATTTTAATAGTAAACCCGCTCCAGTATGAATATTTTAATTATAAATATATATACAATTGTTGGGAATGTTTGAATATTTTATTATTAAAAATATTCTTAAAAAATTTCGTCCAGTGCTCCCTATTTTACCCGACCCGTTGATGTGTCTGTTATCGGGTTTTCTTTTCTGATGCTTATGGCGATATGGCTTAGCTTCGTGTTAATTGTTTGTGGTGGTATCGGTGATTGTCCGTACCTTGGCATGGCGACCTTACGGTTGCAGCCATGATGGGTCTGATACCTTTTGTTGATGCTTTCTTGATGCTTTGTTAGCTCCATGTTTATTTTGCGACTACGATAGCTCGTTGGATCGTGAGGGGTGAAATCGACCCGTATCTTAGCGGGGCATCACCATATCGTGTTTGCAGCCATGACGGGTCGCATACCCTTTAGTTGTAATCTATTTCATTGATTTTCGTGTTTTAGCAGTACACGTGTGCTGCTGTACAATCATTCTTAAGGAGGTTGTGATGAGTTTACATGGGTTCGGTTAAAGCTAAGATTGTCTGAAACTTGTCGGGGTAATCTATTAGGTTTGCAGCAGCCATGCTGGGTGTATCCTCTTTTTCCCGATTAGTTCCTTATCTGAGCCTCATACCGTGAGATCAAATGCTGCCAATGTTGGACGGCATGATTAATGTGGGAATATTTTAACAGTAAACCCGCTCTAGTATGAATATTTTAAATCTATACAATTGTTGGGATCTTTTGCCATTTTATATTATTAAATTCGGATTTATCCATGTTTTATGGTAAAAACCTGAATCCATTTGCATTTTAAATTATTAAATTCAGACCCGGCCCGACCCATAGTTAGTTGGTGCCTCCTTTTGATACACGTATAGTCTACGTGTGTATCTCTCTGTTTCTCTTTAAATTTGACTAAAGTCCCTATCTCTCTCTTTCTCTTCTTATGTTATGCAACAGGAATATGTATTTCTGTTGAGGTGACGTTTTATTATAGGCGATGAAGATATTATTGTGTTCATGCATTTATTATTTTGCAACTCTGATAGGTTGCTGGACCATGATGGGCGAAATCGACCTGTATCTTGGCGGGCAGCACAGCGTGCTAGCAGCCATGGGGGATCGCATACCCCATTATCCGGTCCAGCGCTCACAAATATGAGCCAAACAATTTCACATGATATCCAGCTTTATGTATTATGGGTATTGAGGTCATTGTTATATATTGCTTTTTGGGTATTTAGGATTTTTGCTATTTTAGTACTGTTAAGACCAAACTAATGATAGTGTAATGTAAGTTAGGTGTTTGTAAATAACTGTGTGATTGAGTGTTTGTTTCTCTGTATAATGAATGCTATTAGGCTTCTTATGACTCATGTTCTGTTTCGTTTGTTTGTTTCAATTGTTTGTTTGTTTAATGCTCAAAATTTTAGGTTCTGACTTTGACCTTTTTGTTGCAGGTTTGCAGGTTTGTTTCATTTTATTTTTCGACAACGAACTATGAATGAGGAAAAAACCAAGAAATAGGTAAGTTATCTGATAAAATATCCATGCCTTTTGGAAACAAAAAGCTGTTGCTTTAATTTTTGAACCGCAGTTTCACATAGTTCTTTCATGAAAACTATCCGTAACGATTCTAACTGTCCTTCATGCTCCCTTTTTTCATTTGCTTTTCGTGCAAATGTCATTTATTTATTCCTTCATTTTGTTTGCATCGATACTCGCTTCAAATAATCTTTCCTGTAGAGTCACTAAGTACACTTCCAAGTATAAATTTGCACAATTTATTTCATAAAGTTCATCATTTGAAAGAGCATCACCGATAGCGTTTTGTTTTCCCTTTTCAGTTATTCTTGAGTGATTTTGAGAACCGTTAGCGTGGAAACAAGCTGTGGCGTAGGAAGAAGATGCAGAGAATGTCTTATGTATCAATTATGAGTACTTTCCTTTATTACTACTTACAATGTGTATTAGTTTGAAATATGCTACTTTTATTCTTTCAAACACGTATTTAAATGAATTTTATACTTAAATCAGAACTGATCATATGGGTTGAAATATGAAATGGGTCTGTCGCATAGTGGATATGATTGGGTTTAAAAAAAGGGTTATTCTTTCCAGGCCATTTGTTTGGTACATAAGGATAGCATCCATATAAGCAAAGACCACGTGTGCCATGTTTTAAACTTCTATTTTGAATATGAATAACGCGCGTGGTGTTAAGAATTAAAAAGGCTCTTTCTTGTTGTAAAGTGAAAAAAACCGTTGCAATATGGATGTTACTAGATATAAATGATTAGTAGATAAAGAATTTTTAAAAAGCATATGATTTACTTCTTCCAAATAGCTTATGTGACTCTTATTGATTGGAAAACAGTTTTGCGCCGAATTACCCCGACTTACCCTTTTGGATTCAGCAGGGGTGTTTGGCTACCACTTAAGTACTGCTGTAGCAGTAGCCAAATAGGCCTGGTACGTCTAGCGAATACTTATTAGTCTTGAAAATGCCTCTCTATCGCAATTATAAATACCGAATGATCTACCACAAAATCTGATCCTACATATTTACCCTATCCCATATAAAACTTAAAATGACATAATATGATACAATTTTTCAAATGGTTCGAAGCTGGAATAAATTGTTTCCTTTACAGGAAAAATGAAGGAGATGCAATGACAAATAAAATCTGAACACCCATTTCTTCTTTATCCAATTCCATTCTCATCGAAAATCCATAAGAGTTCTCACCCATTCAAATAATTTAATTTTTAACTATAAAGTTTTGATTTTCATTCAACAATTAGTCACTTTTAGCGTAGCTTGCGGTGACTTTTGGCTTTAACTTTGAATTCAAGGAGTTCTTGAATTCATAGCTTAATGTTGTTGGTCTCTTATCTCTCTATGAACAATTGAATAAAAATATACTAAGTTTATTGATAAAACAATCGTTGGTTTACAGACTTGGTTTACACGAGGTATTTATACTTTTCTAACAGACACATACGAACCATTGTGTCCCTTTAACAAATAACTACCAAATAACTAACTTACTAACTAACTATAACTACCTTCAACCGCTAGTTGGTTATCAACTAACTAACTAACACAAACGCCCCTTTGGCTTTGCGTTATTACACATGTACATAAAACTAAATATTCTTGACTTACATGGATTAATACATTAGTATCCAATACTCCCCCCTAATTTATTAATCCATGCCTTTGATATCTTCAAGCTTCATCATCTTTATCTTGGACAGATTGCAGCAAGTCTTGCTCTTTAAACTTTGGCTTGTTTCCACTTCTTTTATCTTGATCTTTAATACTAAATATGTCTTGAATTTTCTCCTTGATCGGTCTTCTATCTTCTTTGTCTTTAATCTCATCCTGATCATCTTTGTCATCTTTCTTCATTTGTATTGGTTCGTATTCTTGAATCTCCAACACACTATTTCTAGTATCATGATCTTCTGATTCAACTTTCTTGTCTTTCTTAATCTGGCTTTCCTTATGAAATCTTGATGGTGTCTCTCGATGTTTCTTGCATTCGCCATTGTCAACTCTTTCTTCTTCTAGGAGTTTCTTATCTGAAATAACTCCATGGTTTTCTTTCTCAAATTGTTCTCTTTCTGATTTTAACTCTTTCATCCTTTTGCTTGTGCAATCTCTCAACTTCTTGAGGTTCTCTAACTCTCTCTGCATTTGTTTCTCAAATGCCATTTCTCTATTTCTTATTTTCTTCTCAAACTCTTGTTTTTCCATCTCTAATTCTTGAAGCATTTCGAACTTCCAAAACTCTAATTTACTTTTCAAGTCAATTTCTATTTCTGACCTCATGTCTTCTGACTTCTCTTTTGGAATTTCATCCTTCTCAATGACAATTTCATTTCTTCTCTTCTCTTCTTTTAAGGATGTTATCTCCTTTTCATCCTTACTAGTAACCATCAATAGCGCTGGTTCGTCATCTTCGAACACAAGGTTTGCTTTTTCTTCTCTACGGTCTGGTTTTGGACAATTTACAGCATAGTGTCCAAACTCATGACAATTATAACATTCTATTTCTCTAATGTCTCTTCTATGGTAGTTTTGATTTCCAGGGTTTCTCCTTCTTCTATCATAACTATCTTTATTCTTACTATCTCTTGCGAATCTTCCTTGGCCTCTTCCTCGTGTCTGATTACCACCTCCTCGTCTATCATTTCCATAGTTGCGTTCATAATTTCTGTCATTCCCTTGACGTGTGAACAACAACTTCTCACTATTATCTTCCTCACTTCCTTTTCTAAACTTAAGCCTTTCTTCATAAGTCTTAAGTTTCCCGATAATCTCCTCCAACTTTACAGTCTTAAAATCAACAATCATTTCAATGGTTGCTACAACTGGTACAAACTTATCTGGCACTGCATTAAGTAATTTCCGTACTTTTGTTTGTTCATCAAACGTCAATCCACATGTAGCGGCCTTTGTAATAATACTCATCAACTTCCCGGCAAATGAATCTATTGTTTCATCTTCTTTCATTACGAGTCTCTCAAATTCTGATTTTAGTTGTTGCGAGTGTGCCTGTTGGACATCTTCTGTCCCAATAAATCTGGCCTTTAGTGAGTCCCAAATTTCTTTTGCTGTTTCACATCCCGCAACTTGCATTTGCAAATCTTCTGGTAACCCTTGAAATAGGTATGCTGACGCCGAACTATCCTTTTTCACATCAATCTCTTTTGATGTACTTGTTCCTTCTACTAAATCCCATACTCCATTTGCCATTAATATCTTCTTCATTCTTAATGCCCATAATGTATAGTTCGTATTGTTTAGAACTGGGCATTGATATGATGGTAACGATGTGGCGAAAACAACTTTGTTTTCGTTTTTATCTCCCGACATATCTTTCGATTTGGTTTTCTTCTAAAACCAATATAATTCTAATAACAGTCGAACTTAAAACTTTCTGTCTAATCCACAATAGTAATATGCAAATTCTAAAATTCTCTAATTTATTCCTCTAATAGAAAAAAAGTATTGGAAATATAAAACCTGTTAATTTTCCCTTGGGCTTTTTGAATTCTTGTGGGCTTTATGGCGTTCCTTTTGTTCCCAAATGATAAACTGCTTTCTTTTTCTATCCCCAAATAAAACCCGCTTCTGCTTCCTTCCTTATTTCTTCTACACGCAATTAGGGCAAACTCTGATCGCCCCTTTTCTTTCTTCTGGTTTTCTTCTAATCAAACAGTGGTGGTTAATCGGTGTTTCAATTTTCTTCTCTTTTTCTGTTCTCTGATTCGATCTTTATTTTAATCGAATCGTGTCTCTCTTTCTCAATTGATTCCTCTAAATCAAAACTATTCTCTGATTGACCGGTATGCTTACGGTCGGTTTCTTCTCTTAATTGATTCCCTGAATCAATCTGTCTATTTCCCTCTGGTTCGAACCTTCGGCTCTGATTCCACTGTTGGTCTCTTATCTCTCTATGAACAATTGAATAAAAATATACTAAGTTTATTGATAAAACAATCGTTGGTTTACAGACTTGGTTTACACGAGGTATTTATACTTTTCTAACAGACACATACGAACCATTGTGTCCCTTTAACAAATAACTACCAAATAACTAACTTACTAACTAACTATAACTACCTTCAACCGCTAGTCGGTTATCAACTAACTAACTAACACAAACGCCCCTTTGGCTTTGCGTTATTACACATGTACATAAAACTAAATATTCTTGACTTACATGGATTAATACATTAGTATCCAATACTCCCCCCTAATTTATTAATCCATGCCTTCGATATCTTCAAGCTTCATCATCTTTATCTTGGACAGATTGCAGCAAGTCTTGCTCTTTAAACTTTGGCTTGTTTCCACTTCTTTTATCTTGATCTTCAATACTAAATATGTCTTGAATTTTCTCCTTGATCGGTCTTCTATCTTCTTTGTCTTTAATCTCATCCTGATCATCTTTGTCATCTTTCTTCATTTGTATTGTTTCGTATTCTTGAATCTCCAACACACTATTTCTAGTATCACGATCTTCTGATTCAACTTTCTTGTCTTTCTCAATCTGGCTTTCCTTGTGTAATCTTGATGGCGTCTCTCGATGTTTCTTGCATTCGCCATTGTCAACTCTTTCTTCTTCTAGGAGTTTCTTATCTGAAACAACGTCATAGTTCTCTCTTTCAAACTGTTCTTTTCCAGTTTTTAACTCTTTCATCTCTTTGCT
>BQNB010083658.1:3469-28976 GCA_026074375.1 Tanacetum coccineum | reverse complement strand
GGGTCTTTCCCCACTATAAAAATATACCATTTCTTCTGAATGAAATGTTAACATTCAGACTCCTAACCCAATACCCAAACCCAAATTTACACTACACCTAACCAACATCACACCTAAAAAATAAAAACCCAACATACAAACCTAATATCCATAAAAACATCACTCTCCCATCCACATTTATTTTCATCTTCATCTCATCTCTTCACATACACACAACAAAATAACAAAAAAACAAAATCTCTCCATCTTAAAAAAACACAAACAAAACCCATCTCATCTCACCCCTCACTAACAACACAACAACACAACCTCCACCATGTCACATCCCAATCACGTCGCCGCCACACCACGTCTTTGCCCCACCACGTCGCTTCCCCACTACTTCACAGCACCACCACGTACGAGCCGGCACCACCACGCCAGAAACTAACCATAATCTAAAGGGTTTTCAGGTAATGATGTTGTTTCGGTGTTCTTTTTTATAGATCTATAAATTAAACAATTTTTGTAAGCATATTTGTGTATGTTTATATTTCATTTTAATCTATATATGAGTATTAATTTGGTTTTGAAGGGTTTTGTTTATAGATTTGTAGATGTTTTTTGTAGATCTAGGTTTTTATAGAATTTATTAACTTTTTCTTGTAACAGCCGCTGTCACAAGGAGTCGCCGGAAAAGCTGTCGTCGAGTCGACAGAAAAGCCGCTGTCGAGTCGACGGAAAAGCCGTTGTCGAGTCGCCGGAAATGCCATTGTGTCGCCTGAAATGCCGTCGCCGAGTTTGCATAAGAGTTTTGTGTATATATTTGTTAATCAAAGTTTGCATGGATGTTTTAGTGTTTGTTTTAGATCTGTGCAAATATATATTAATAGTTAAAGTTTTTTTATAGATATAAGTTTTCTTAATTTTTGTAGATCTAAGCCATCACTAATCGTTTTTTTTTCTTCTTAACATTTTCACGTGACCACCATCTACTTCGACGCTCGCTGCCGAAGACTATTGCTGCCGCCATCATCACTGACAAAAATGCATTGTTTCTTTTTAAAGATTGTTGGTACTATTTGTGCAATATTATATAAAGTCTGTGTCATTTTTTTTCAAGTTGTGTTTTCTAAACTTTTGTTTCAGTTTTAATTAAGTTTCAATATTTGTTTGGTTTTTGTAAGTTTCTTTTGTTTATGTCAAAATCAATTTACCACCACCATCATCCAAAACCAAAAACCCATTCCCAGATTTAATACCATATGAAAAGTCAAACTTAAAAGAATAAGATGAAGAGAAGAACAGATCCACAAACTACACTAATCCCATCTCCTCACAAGATCAACCAAATACACTACTAAGACTCGAAACATAAAACAATGACTTGATCTCAGTTTCCTTTTCGATTGTGTTGTACAAAAACCCATTATGACATGAGATAAAACACAAAAAAGGATATCATCACAGATCTATCAAAAGCTTAGCTTTCTCTTTATTTTCTAAGATAAAGAAAGATTTATAACAATTGGGTTATAATCTTTCTTTGTTTCAATTTGAAGACAAAAAAACACGAAACAAGAACCTACCCGAGACCTTGATTGTTACAAGACCTTGAAGCCGAGAGATAGTGGTCTTGATAAGCTTCAAGTAATTTATTGAAGACTCTAAGGTTTGTGGTCATATGAAATCAATTACGTGGGCTAATGTGTTCTTTTTTCTTGATGTTCATGTTATAACAAATGATGAAGGATGTATATGGTTAGATCTATGATAAGAAGAGTAAGGGTTGATTTGTGTTTATGTCTTGGTTATGATGATAAGATTGAAGGGAGGATTTAGGAGCTGTTTGCTGACTGAGGAAAGAAAGAGGCGTGATGTTGGTGATTAGGTTTTGTTGGTGATCATTTAAATCTAAGAATGGGTTTTTGGAATATCAATCTAAAATGTAGGTACCTTTTTGACTGGTAGTGAACATAATGATGAATTTTATATGTAGGTACCTTTTTGTTTGAGTGAGGGGAGGGGGAGGGTGGTTGGAGATGATGGTGGTGGTAAATTAGTGATGAAGGGTGTGGAGATGATGGTTAGTGTGTTGGAAAAAGTAAAAAAAAAATGAAGTCGCTCCGAGTATAAATAAGGAGTCGCTCCAACGTATTAAAAAACATGGCTAGAAAAGTACACTTACACAAAGTGTACTTTAAAAATACAAATATTAATTTTATAATGGGTCGCTCCGGTTGCTTCAGTCGCTCCAGTCGCTCTGGGCATTTGAGGAATGGACTTTTTTTGAGGCAATTGTCACAAACACAAAAAAGTTTTAGGGCACTATAAAATATATTCAAATGTAAAATGTAAAGATTAACAAAGTAGTTTTGGGGCGCTATAAAAAAATTTTTGTTAGATTAAAAAAAAGTTGTGATTCGGCCAATTTTATCAGCCTGGTTTAACAAAAAATGACAATTCAATCTGGTTTCTCAAACAAGCAAAAACTCGATCACATCCGGACCGTTATTCGAGCCGGTTTACGGGTCAACCGGTTCAACCAAAAGGGTCAACCCGGGTTTTAAAACATTGGTTATATTGTTTAATTTGTTTCAATGTTTAATTTAGAAACGAATATAAATATAAGTTTTTTCAAACTTGTCATACATAAGTTATTGTTTAAGTATTAAGGGCAATTTAGTAAAACTACTTTTTTCTTAATTTTCAACATTTAACATTAGGTGATAAATGCTTTATATATAGTATAGATATAGATATAGATGTTTAGGCCGGATGGTATGGCATATACAAACTCACCTGACATGTCAGCGTCACATCAGCTTTCTCTCTCCAAATAAAACTCACCTTACAACTCACCTTTCAACCGTAATAAGAACTCACCTTACCACTAAAACTCACATTTCATTAAAATACCCACTTTATTTAAAATATACCCTATTAAATACTCACACACACTCACAACCAATTAATATATACTTAATAAAAAAAATGGGCCCACAAAATAAAACTCACCTTGAGGTGAGTAACCCACCTAAGTGACACAAAAAGTGGCCAAACTTACCATGATAATGGAGGACTCACCTAGATGAGTTTTAGACCGGGAAGGAAAGTCACGGATGAGTTTTAACTCACCTAGGTGAGTTGAGCCAAACTCACCTTTACTCCGTCCAGCCTTAAAACGAATACTTATTTTAAGACGGAATACATTTAAATCGATCAGTTATTTTTAAACGGAATGAATATTAATTTAAAATCAGTTTCGCATTGTTTTGTTCAAGTCTGCTAACTACGTATGCTACAGTTTTTCTAAAGACAAAAAATGGCGTTAATGGCTCATTCCCCTAAAAAATATCGGTATGATCATTACAATTTTTAAAGAATATGAAACTTAAAACACTGTTATCGAAAAAAACACTCTCAAACACACATCTACGCTATCGGAAAAAACAATGCAAAGGATTCCTCAACGCTACAAACGACATCGAAAGTTTGTCGAAGCTAGACACAGCTGCCGCTAGGCGCGGGTAGTCGGCTAGTATACACTGGTCTAAAGCTTGTCATACACCTTCACATCTATGTGAGCTTTACCAAGCATCTCGTAAAGGAAAAGAGAAAGAAGTGAACCATGTGGATCAGTTTGATAACACAAACACTGAGCTTATTGCCTCAGACTTTTTTAATGACTTCGAAGTTTGAAATAAAAGTTGTTGGATCTTAATAAATATGTGTAATACCTATGTAAAATAATTATGCATTTTTTTCAGTAACTTTGTTTAACTATGTATAATTAATTTTCCTTTCATGTAAAATAAATAAAATAACATCTATTATGTGAACTCATTATTCTTTTCTTTATGTTCATGATAGAAGTTTAAAATGGGTCTCAATGGAGCACAATATCAAGCAAATGATGGAGATCTATGCATAGCGGATAGTGGTGCCACACACACTATCTTTAAGTCCAAGAAATATTTTTTTGAATTAAAACCAACAAAGGGAACCATTGATACAATTTCAGGTCCTACAAACTTGATAGACGGAGTAGGAAAAGCTAATGTAGTGTTACCAAATGGTACACAACCTGATAGAGAATGAGCTTATTTTCCCTACATTCCAACAAGAAACTTATTAAAGTTTTCAGGCATGCATAATCAATTCTCGGATATGATACTCAGTCAATGACTATAGAAAACAAGAAGTATTTACATATCATAAATGAGAATCAAGTATTTAAAAAACTGCCAATGCTCCATTCTGGTCTACATTATACACATATTAATGTGCCTCAAGCACATATGCAATTAAAGAAAAATATTGTGACCCTAGTATATTCAGCTTATGGCATGAAAGGCTAGGTCACCCAGGATCAATAATGATGAAAATAATAGTCAAAAACATACATGGACATCTACTAAAAGATTAAAGGTTCTCTAAAATAGATAAGGTGCCTCTATGTACATCTTGCTCTCTTAGAAAACTAATTGTAAGGCCTTCACCACTTAAAATTGAAAATGAATCACCTATGTTTCTTGAAAGAATTCAAGGTGATATATGTGGTCCAATTCATCCACCATGTGGACCATTTAGATACTTCATGGTTCTAATAGATGCGTCCAGCAGATGGTCCCATGTCTCATTATTATCAACTCGCAATGTGGCCTTTGCAAAATTTCTTGCTCAAATTATTAAATTAAGGGCACATTTTCCTGATTATACAGTTAAAAGAGTAAGACTTGAAAATATAGGAGAATTTACATCACATGCTTTCAATGATTATTGCATGTCTGTTGGAATTGTTGTTGAATATCTAGTTGCTCATGTTCACACACAAAATGGTTTAGCGGAATCATTAATCAAACGCCTCCAACTAATAGCTAGACCATTGATAATAAGAACTAAACTCCCTGTATCTATCTGAGGACATGCAATTTTACATGCTGCATCATTGATTCGCATGAGACCAAGTGCAGATCATAAATACTCTCCTATACAACTTGCTTCTGGCCAAGAACTAAACATTTCCCATCTTAGAATTTTTGGTTATGCAGTGTATGACCATATAGCAAAACCACCCACAAACGCACAAAATGGGTGGAGAAAAACATCATCCATCAAAATGATATGTTCGAAGCCCTTTAAAACGGGTGATGTCTTCACAGCACGTTTTGCTGATTTCCATTTTAATGAGGCTATTTTCCCTCCGCTTGGTGGAGAAAAGAAAACCCAAAAGAAAGATGTCTCATTGAGTGAACCTTCCTTGTTGTATCTTGATCCTCGCACTAAACAAAGTGAGACTAAGGTTCAAAAGATTATGCATTTGCAAGAAATTGCAAATCAGTTACCTGATGCATTTACAGATACAAAAAGAGTAACTAAATCACATATACGAGCTGTTAATACCCCAGCTCGAGTTGAATTATACCAAAAACCAAGCAGGTAATATACATCGGCTCAAGAGTCTCCAAAAGCTTTGAAACGTAAAAAGACCCAATTGGTCCAATGGGACAAAAATCCTACGCGTAAAAGAAAAGGAAGGAATGAAAAGACACTTTGGACCATTGATGAAAAATGTTCTTGATGAAACACTAGATACCAAACCCTCAACCCGAGGTGCAAGAAATGAATGATATAATAAAGAAATGACAATCATTATTAGTCAAAAACAAAATACTTACTGGGACCGAAATGAAAAGGAGAGCGCATTAATGAGATATTCCTCTTAGTTCTGACTAGCAAGTGACTAACAGTAGGGTTGTGGTGAACTGAGATGCGATCCCGACCAAACAGATCTGTAATTAACTTGTCAAAGTCGAGGACCAGAGATGGGATAAATTGAATAAGAGACTATGCAAGCTGAATTAAATTCTACTTAATAAGTCTGAAAGGTTTTTGGGCCTAATGTGTACCCACACCTAGATAGTGGAAACCTTAGGATGCAGATTGAATTTATGTAGAAAATAAATGAGAAAAATGAAGTTACAAGGTATAAAGCTCGACTTGTAGCTATAGGTTTTTCTCAAAGACCAGGAATTGACTATGAGGAAACATATTCTCCTGTCATGGATGCAATTACTTTCAGATATTTAATCAGCTTAGCAGTCTCAAGAAATTTAGAGATGCGTCTTATGGATGTTGTTACAGCTTACTTATATGGATCAATTGACAACGACATCTATATGAAAAATCTGGAAGGATTTAAAATTCCTGAATCATTGAGTTCAAAACCTAAAGAAATGTACTCAATAAAATTAAAGAGATCTTTATATGGATTAAAACAATCTGGACGAATGTGGTATAATCGTTTAAGTGATTATTTGATAAGCAAAGGATATAAGAGTAATCTTATATTTCCTTGTGTCTTTATCAAGAAAACAACATGTGGGTTCGTAATTATAGCTGTCTATGTTGATGATCTCAACATCATTGGTACAAATAAAGAAATCAATGAAGTTGTTATGCACTTAAAGGAAGAGTTTGAAATGAAGGACCTTGGTAAGACAAAATATTGTCTTGGTTTACAAATCGAGCACATGCCTAATGGTATACTTGTACATCAATCGAATTATACCGAAATGGTCCTAAAACGTTTTAATATGGACAAAACAAAATCTTTAAGTACATCGATGGTGGGTAGATCACTAAATGTTGACAATGACCTGTTTCCGCCCTATGAGATAAAGAGGGTGAATAATGTTCCATGGCCCAGAAGTATCACGTATCTAACGCAATTAGGAGCTTATTATGTAACTACCAAAGTTGTACCAATACAACCTGATATTTTATTTTTGAGCATTAATTTGTTTAGCAAGATTCAGATTCATCTCCACAAAAAGCACATAAAATACCCACGAGGATCAAACTGACATACAAGTATAGATTTTTACTCAAGACACTTTCAAAAAACAAGATAGTTTGGTTATGCACTGAATTGCAGGTTATTTGTCTAATCCTCACAAAACTAGATCTCAAAAGCTGGTATGTATTCATCAAAGGAGTACTTTGAAAAGCTATTTCAATGAGGCGTTCTCAAAAGCAAACACTTGTAGCAACATCATCAAATCATGCTGAAGTTATCGCACTGCATGAAGCTAGCAGAGAGTGTGTAGGGCTGAGGTCAATAACACAACTCATTGTGACTTCTTGTGGGTTAAACATAGAGAAGAGTCCAACTATCATTCAGGAAGACAATGCAGCTTGTGTCGCACAAATGAAAGAAGGCTATCAACAAAACGTGACCTGAGAAACAAAACATATACCTCCAAGATATTTTGCATAACACTCAAACCTTATAAAGATAATCCAAATTAGAAATGAAGTATTCCATCTCTCAAAGACAACACATTCAACTAGACTTCTTCTTCACACCTCAATATTCGCTCTCCATATAATGGTTGATCCAGGAATATCACAGTTCCATGCTATTTAGGATCATGCGGCATGTACAAAAACAAAAACACTGCATCGAATGTCTACATTAGGGGGATTTAATTATAAGCTGCACTCTTTTCCTTGACTAAAGTTTTTTCCCACTAGGTTTTTCTTTAGCAAGGTTTTTAACGAGGAAGTACTTTAAAAGTTAACTCTACATTAAAAATGTGGCATCCAAGGAGGAGTGTTATGAAATATTAGTTATAATGTGCATATAATGAATGCCATAATTGTCAACAATAGGCCAATAATATGGCTACTACTTGTCCCCCTTATTTACTTGGTAAATTGTATAGTAAAAGTATAGTGAATGTATAGTAACATTAGTAGTATAAATAACCATTCGTATCCATGAAATGATTACACCAAGTTCACCTACTGATAGGTAACTTATTTCTATCTTTCTCCAATTATCTAGCATGTCTTTAAAGTTCTTGAATATAATGATAATCTAGGTGATCAAACTAGTTAATTACAACAAGTTTCAATATTTGTTTGGTTTTTGTAAGTTTCTTTTGTTTATGTCAAAATCAATTTACCACCACCATCATCTCCAACCCACACTACCCATCCTTCGATCTCTTAACCGCCACCATCTCCCCAACCCCCCTCTCCCTCCCCACGCTCAAACCAACTTCTTCATCTAAAACCAAAAACCCATTCCCATATTTAATACCATATGAAAAGTCAAACTTAAAAGAATAATATAAAGCAGACACGAACTAGATCCAACAAACTACATAACCCATTCCCCACCAACATCAACCAAATACACTACTATCCTAACCCTTCGTCACTAATCTTTAAGACTCGAAACATAAAACAATGACTTGATCTCAGTTTCCTTTTCGATTGTGTTGTACAAAAACCCATTATGACATAAGATAAAACACAAAAAAGGATATCATCACAAGATCACACTAAAGCGTTCTGCTTCTACTCTTAATTTTTGATGATAAAAGAAAGAATTATAACATTTGTACTAATGACATTTCTTTGTTCTCAATTTGAAGACAAAAAAACATATCAAACTCTACAAACCTATCCGAGACCCAATCCACTTAGTTCTATAAGACCATGAAGCCGAGAGATAGTCATCGTCTTGATACAAGCTTCCAAGTATATATTGAAGACACTAAGGTTGTGAGTCATATGAAATCAATTACGTGGCTAATTGTACTTCCTTTCTTATGATGTATTACAAGTTATCACATAATGATGAAGGAGTATCGGTTATATCTACGATAAGACAATGTAAGGGGATTGATTTGAAGTTCTCTATAGTCTTGTTATGATGATAAGATTAAAGGGAGGATTTAGGAGCTATTTGGTGACTGAGGAAAGAAAGAGGCATGATGTTGGTGATTAGGGTTTGTTGGTGATCATTTAAATCTAGGAATGGGTTTTTAGAATATCAATCTAAAATGTAGGTACCTTTTTGACTGGTAATGAACATAATGACGAATTTTATATGTAGGTACCTTTTGGTTTGAGTGAGGGAAGGGGGAGGTGGTTGGAGATGATGGTGGTGGTAAATTGGTGATGATGGGTGTGGAGATGATGGTTAGCACACACATGGAAAAAGTAAAAAAAAAAGAAGTCGCTCAAGTATAAATAAGGGGTCGCTCCGACGTATTAAAAAACATGGCTAGAAAAGTAAAAACTTACACAAGTGTGACCTTTAAAAAGTAAAACTATTAATTTATCAATGGGTCGCTCCAAATCACTCTAGGGAGCATGTGAGCGAATGGACTTTTCTTTGGGGCAAATGCTCCACAAAACACAAAAAAGCTTTGGAGGCACTAAAAAATATAATTCAATATGTAAAATGCTAAAGAACTAACAATGTATTTTGGGGACGTATAACTTTTTTTTTTTTTTGTTAGATTAAAAAAAAGTTGTGATTCGGCCGATTTTATCAGCCCGGGTTAACAAAAAACGAAAGTTCAATCTGGTTTCTCAAACAAGCAAAAACTCAAACACATCCAAACCGTTATTTGATCCGGTTTACGCTTCAACCGGTTCAACCAAAAAGGTCAACCCGGGTTTTAAAACATTGGTTATATTGTTTAATTTGTTTCAATGTTTAATTTAAAAACGAATATAAATATAAGTTTTTTCAAACTTGCCATACATAAGTTATTGTTTAAGTATTAAGGGCAATTTAGTAAAACTACTTTTTTCTTAATTTTCAACAATTAACATTAGGTGATAAATGCTTTATATATAGTATAGATATAGATATAGATGTTTAAAACGAACACTTATTTTAAGACGGAATACATTTAAATCGATCAGTTATTTTTAAACGGATTGAATATTAATTTAAAATCAGTTTTGCATTGTTTTGTTCAAGTCTGCTAACTACGTATGCTACAGTTTTTCTAAAGACAAAAAATGGCGTTAATGGCTCATTCCCCTAAAAAATATCGGTATGATCATTACAATTTTTAAATAATATGAAACTTAAAACAATGTTATCGAAAAAAACACTCTCAAACACAGATCTACGCTATCGGAAAAAACAATGCAAAGGATTCCTCAACCTAAAAAAAACAAAACATCGAAAGTTTGTCCGAAGATACCACAGTTGCCGCTAGGTGCGCGGGTCTGACACGCTAGTAAAGAATCAAATATAGATAAATCTGATTGCTAGTATAGATCAATTTGTTAATCTGATTCATAATACAACATAGGGATGAGCACGGTACTAGATTGGTACCGAATTGGTGGTACCGTTTTTTCCCGAGCATGAAACGAGTGTATCGATACCGTACCGAACGGGATTCGGGTACCGAAACCCGGTACCAGGAAATCGGTAGCTATCCGGTACTTCCCGTTTTTTCTTAGACCAAAAACAAAATTATAGATTTCACGCTAGTAACTTTCTATGACAACAACAAAAAATTGGATATAACGTGCATTTTCGAGTGATTTCGAACTGATAGTTCATTATCATTACCCGAATCCGATTCATCAATATTCAATATTAAGGCTTCTTTAAAAATTCTTTCATCTCTCGACATAAAATTAATATATATGAATTAGATACAAAATAAAATAATAATCATTGATGTAACTATGTATACTGATATATGCGAGCTACATATAATAAACTAATAATCATTATATACTAATAATATACTCGTATATGACTAACAACTTGAGTCAACAAGCTAATGTATGTATACGGATACGTGCAAATTCGATATATAAACTAATAGTCATTGATGTAACTATATATCCTGATCATTAGATAAAATAAACTAATAATCATTGCAAACTATGACGCATATTAGGGAAGTCTTATTGCATATGTAAAAGAAAATAATGAAAATTGTTTTTCTTATAGTTGAACTTTAGAGAGATGTATCTTAACATTATAACATGAATAACATGTGACATAGCCAAGATGCTCCTCTGTTATGCTTCGTCTTAACTCCATTTAAAATTGCCTAAATTTAAGTTGATTTTGGAAGTTCTATTACGTCATTATATTCATCTTCTTGTAATTTTGTTGTAATTCGTTCGACTTTGTAATAAAAGGAAAAAGATCCTCTCAAGTTGTGGTCAAACATGATACATCATGTTAAGTTTGTTGTGAGTGTAAATAAATTAGTGGGCCCTTGATTTTTATTAAAAAGAAATGTTGTATATATTTAACTTATTTGTGATTGGTGAACATGATGTATCATGTTTGACTCAACTTTAGAGGATTCTAATCCGTAATAAAACTAGTTATGCATGAATAGTTGTCAACTTTAATTTAGTCATTTAAGTTCAATATCTTTGACAAGTAAGACCTTTTAATTAAAAAAACATCACTAGAAACAAAAGAAAATTAAATTATGTTAATGCTTTTAAGTAAAAAAAGAGTGCATTGAGATGTGTTTTGATTTGATATATGTTGTTAACTGATGGAGTTAATGTGCGTATAAAAATGCACACAATGCGTTATGGATAAAAAATTAGATAAGAGCAGTTTGGTCAATTTTTTTTTGTTTATTTTATTTATTTATTTATTTTTATTATAATTTTTTTGAAAAACAATTTTTGCATACTCTTTACCACTTATCTCACAATATATATCTCACAAATACCTCCAACGAGGCTTGGTGAATTGATTTAATATATACTTTGTAATAAAATTTATTGAATCATAATTTGTAATAACATTTATGGAATCATAATATGCATGTAATATTACATCTATGGGTAGCGGATCAATTAAAAAGTTAATTTTTTTAAAAAAGCTAAAAACTAATTACAACTATTGGATCATAATTCAAGATCCGGTCAAAAAAATTATCCGTCCAAAATCACCTACTCCACTCCCCTTCTATTTTTTTCAACATTTTCAGTTAAAAGTGATGATGACGTACCATCCCTTTCGGTTCGGAGGTCTCCCCTTCGAAGCCTAAATGGGATCTTCTCCCAAATACAATATACAACCTTTGAATAGTTTCGAGTGGCGTAAAATCATCTTCGGGATGATTACCAGTATGGGAATCCGCCACGCGAAGCCCTACACCCTTCGCGGTGGGCCTTCGACGAAACTAGGGCAGAGGTCAGATAGTCAAACCCACGTTCTCCATCTCTATCAGGATCTTCCCGCCAAAATAAAGATCGTGGTACACAATCCCAAAATCACCCCTTAAATCGGGGGACACCCCCCACGATCATTGGCTTTGGTGCTAAGCCTCGTCCCATCTCATTTCTGCAACTATAAATAGATGGCAAAGGCTTCAGGTATGACTAAGTCGCAGAACACACAGTTACTTGCGCTTTCATACTTTCTCCATACAAAAAAGCACATACTTACTCTCACGCCGGAGGTGATTCGCAGGGACCCCATGCGCCTCACTTAACATAGTGTTTCCATTTGTGTTGACACATGTTATTCAAGGCTTGGCAACTCAACAACCACAAGAAGAACCATTCGATCTCATCGAAGCCTGATCGTGCCCATATTTGCGCAATCAGTGGCGCCATCCGTGGGACCGCAACAATTAGTCTCGTTCAAACCGAGCCTAGTAACCATCAAAACAACTTACCTGCTTTTCCGGCATGACAAGCGGAAGAGAAATAACACCACCTCCTGGTTTTTCGGTAGTACCAATAACTACCACCATGTTTGCCGCCACTACTCCTGAAAACACGCCTCTTGCCTACCGGGCTTCCACCTCAACTAATCCCAATCCTGTGATTAGCCCAGCTTTTGTGGAAGCCAACTATGAAACCCTCGAGTCCCTATTAAGGGACCGACGAAGGCAGATGCGCAACAACGATCTCCGAACTGAATTAGAATATTTCAGCGAAGATTGCGATGAAGAAAGAAAAATGAAACCAAGACCGGAACCTACCAGAGCTGTCACTCCACCACTCTAGGCAGCGTCTCCCAGGGATCGTAAAAGAAGGGAAAGAGTAGTAGGGTTTGAGGAAACTCAAAACAGAGGGGAAAGCAGGGTCGAAAGGAACAGCGAAGGCGGAAGGCCTTCGGAAGAAGCATCAAGAGGGAATGGAGGCCAAAATGCAAACCTTCCTCCACTTTTAGCAGCCCACATGGGGAGAAGCGACAATGGGCAACCTTTGCAGTCTTCCCTGACTTCCGCTTACGGAGGTCAGGCACTTCCGAAGAACATAGGAGGGAATCTCCCTCCTAATGGTACGTTCTTATCACATAATGCTCAACCTTTTATACCCGCAAGCTTGAATGTACCAAATGGACTTATGCATATGCATGTATACCCCCACCAACAACCTGCTGGTTTTGTCAATGGACAGCCCATGGGCTTCCCTTCGCAAACTCTGACAGGAAACCCCTTACAGAGGGAAGCTTCGCCAACCTCCCACAAGGAGGGCACGTACCATCGACCATCACCAATGGTAACATACTTCCTCAAAATAGTTTTATGCACCCTGCGAATATCCCTCCAAATAGCTATCCTTTTTATGCACAGCTTATGTGTGCGTTCCCAAACATGCCTACATATGTCAATCCAAACCCAACAGGCCTTTTCCCAAACCCTCTAGGGTCAGTAACACCTTTCGTCCATTGGAGAGAGAATTACCCTCTCCTAGATGAACTGAAAATGCCTTCCCATATTGGTTCCTATGACGGGAAAGGGGATCCCGACAACTTCCTGCACCTCTTTGAAGGGGCCATAAGGATGCAGAAATGGTTAATGTCAGTAGCCTGTCACACGTCCACATATACACTTAAGGACTCCGCCAGAATATGGTGGAATAGTCAAAAAGCAGGTAGCATCCTTGATTACGAAGATCTCAAAGCAAAGTTCCGATCGCACTTTAGCCAACAGAAGAAGTTCACAAAGACATATCCGGCTGTGCATAACATCAAGCAGAGGGAAAACGAAATTACCCGAGCCTTCATTACCAGATACACAGATGATACCTTACAGATATTGGGCATACACGAAGATCAACGAATCTCCGGTTTTATTCATGGTTTAAGGACAAGAAGTCTGGTCGAACATCTCTCTATAGATCTCCCTCTCACCTACAAGGGCCTGATGGAGAAAACGTACACCTGGGTCGAAGCAAGAGAGGTGGCCACCAATGGCATCTCAAGTGATCGAATGGATAGTTTTGATAGACCAAAGAAATCCTCCTTGAACCATAACAAGGGTCAAATGGATGGAAGACGATCCTTCCCTTACAAAGGGGAAAGTCACAAATTACTATCCAACCTAGCCAAAAGCCCTAGAGAGATTCTTGCCACGGAAAGGGTAGCCAGGACCTTCGAACGTCCCCCACGGCTGCCTAGGCCTAATTGGCCCTAAGACAAGACAAGATACTGCCATCTTCATAAAGACTACGGACATGAAACAAATAAATGTCGAGATCTAAGGCATTAGATAGAAGAAGCTGTTAAAACAGGGCAACTAGCCCATCTAGTAAAAGGGGTGACAAAGAAAAGAGAAAAAGGCTTATGACACTCAGTTAGGAGAAAAGAAGAAAGAAGAAAAGCTGGCACTAGAAAAAACCTCTGTCCTTATGGTAAGCGAAAGAGATCGCAGACAGAAGAAAAGACCCGCGAGCGATAACAGGATGGGAGGAATTACGTTTCCCCCATCCTAGACGAAGGCTCAACGGACCCCGTAGTAATCAAGGTGTACATATCGGGAAGTCAAGTAAACAGGGCATATCTGGACAGCGGAAGCTCGTGCGAAGTAATATATGAACACTGCTTCCTAAAGTTAAAGCCGTCAATCAGATCTCTCCGAGTGGACTCTAATACTCGCCTCGTAGGCTTTTTAGGAGAAGAGTCATGGCCATTAGGAGAAATACCATTACAAGTCACAATCGGAGAAGGTCCCCGCACGATCACGAAGACACTTACATTTGCAATCGTAAGGTCAGATTCACCACATAACCTACTGCTGGGAAGAACAGCTATGCAAGAAATGGGGATCGTAGTATCCACGGTGCATGGAGCTATAAAATTTCACACGCCCAATGGCGTTGGTACCATCCTCTCAGAACACAACTCGCAGAGGACAATGAAAGAAGAAGGAAGTCTAACCAATATCGGTCAGGGTGATGCTAAAGATATCCTCAGTTGCATAGATACAGAAGAAAAGATAGTGATAAATGATGAATACCTGGAACAGAAGGTCACCATAGGGAGACAATTATCAACAAGGATAAAAATGCGGCTTCGAGACCTCCTAAGAGCACATGCAGATGTTTTCGCATGGACTACAGCTCACATAACAGGAGTACCGAGAACATTAATTATCGGAGAAGAAACCTTCAGCACCGAACATCAACTGAATGTGTTCAATCACACAGAACCGGTAAAACAAAAGAAGAGGAGCCTGGCCCCTGAAAGAAACGAAGTTGTCCGCACTCAAGTAGAAAAGTTAGTGGAAGCAAGAGTTCTACGAGAAGTTAAGTATCAGACGTGGGTATCAAACCCGATAATTGTAAAAAAAGATGATGGGAAATGGAAGCTGCGCATAGACTTTACAAACATAAATAAAGCATGCACCAGAGAACCCCATCCTTTACCTGCAACTGGAACCACTTTGGCAATGATCGAAGCCCTATCCTGTCTCAACGCATCCATCTCCTGCATAAGCTGAATCTCGGAGAGCTTGAGTCTCTCTCTCTCTGATTCAAGGCCTTCGATCTTGGACTGAAAGGCAGATAATGTTTGATCATAATTAACCCATTTTTTCTCTTCAAGAGCAAGCTGGGTACATTCACCGTAAAGACCATCAACACACCCCTGAAATATATCAATCTCAGCCCGCATATTAGCAACTAATGGATTCTTATCCAGGTCAAGAAGAGCTTCATTACACTTCTTCTCTAACTCAGCATAAGCTTTGTCCCTCTCAAGCTCTTTAGCCCGAATAACATCATACGAGGCTATGGCCTTATAAAGAGTAGAAATCAACTCTCGGGTCCTACTATTCAACACATTGTCAAGAATAACTTGGCGCATATACGCTCGATCATGAATATCACAAAGTTGTTGTATGCTTATTTGACGAAGATGTTCCTTCCAGGAGGGAGGAGTAACATGAGCCACAACCCAATGACAATCAGCTGAATCCTTTAACTCTTTGGCCGAAGGAAACTCTGTAAAAGAAGAAAGAAGATCATTCAATAACGGTCAATCACACCCATTCTAAAGGACGATAGGAGCATACCATGAATATCAGTGTCACTGTCGATATCCAAAGGATCAGAGGCTTCACCGGCCACTTTGCTTGCTTGGGCGGCCATTTTTTGAACCTTCGGAAGAGAATCCTCAACCTTAGAAGGAAGTTTCCTTTTGCCAAGTGATGCAGGTTTCTTCCCTGCCTCAGGAAGAGGGGGAAAAGAAGTACCAACCAAAGGATTCTCGTTTTCCCCAGCAGAGGCATCATCAGAGTCATCAACACCTTCAACAAAGTTCGAAGGATGAACAGACGTTAGCGGTATTGCATCAATGACCGGAGCCTTATTGTTAACAGATTTTGAGGAATGAGAGCCTTGATTGTCATCAATACACCCTTCGGGCAGGAACTTGAATTCACCATCAATCCCTTGCATCATGAAGCTTCTGAAGTCCATTTTTGCAAAAAACATAAACTATGACGGAAGTGCAGCAACATGTAGGTTCACAAATAAGTTGCGAAGAAATATATACCCTGTCCCCGGTAATAAATAACAGGCTTCTTAGGGCCATGTTTCCAAGAGGTTTTCAAGCCTGCCAGATAAAGGATGGGGTCGGGAAAAGTTTAAACATGGCAAGGATACGTAGCTATCTGATCATATAAAGGATGCAATTCGGGATGCAAAGGTACCTTGTCCCCAAAAGATTTTTTGTCAAATTTGTTACTCTCAAGTAGCAATTCTGGATAATCGGAAGGGATGATTTTATTCTCAACATAGAAAAAGCTGCCTTTTTAGTTCGCCAAATGGGTTATAGGCTTGACAAGGGCTATAGGAACATCAGCACTACCTCTATTCGAAAGAGTTAGCCAATCACCAGTACGACCCAAATTTAAGAAAGAACGCAGCAAGTTAACAGAAGGTTCACCACCATACGCTCTACACATGACGGCAAAGGTGGTCAACTTCACCATACCGAAAGGATTAAAACGGGAGATGTGCACTTTGAAATAATCAAGGACTTTACATATGAAAGGGGCGATAGGAAGCCTAAGGTTGGAAAGTGAAAAGTGATGAGTATACAAACCAATGTAACCCGACGGGGCATCAAAAATTGTATGTGACCTTTTTGGAAGAATGATCTTAACATCTTGGGGTATGTCAAAATCTTGAACGAATTGAGAAAGTTGCTCTTTCGTCAGGGTACAGGTTTGAGAAGCAATCACAAATTTGGAATCCATAGAAGAAAAAAAAAGAATGTACCTTTGAAAAGAGATGATTCGTGAAGCAGAAAAAAGAAGATAATTTGGGAAGGGAAATAAAGATCTTTATATAATAAATACTGTGATGAATTAAGCCGTACACGTATCCGGTGGGATTAATAGAGACGTTTGAATTCTAAAGATTACGGCGCACATATCTCAAGGAGAGCTCCTATTTATTCGTTACCCAACTAACTTCCCTATCAAGGGGGAGTAGCATTCAATGCGCGTGCAGGTTTCGAATGATAGCTGATGACAAGTTCACATAGGAAGAACGTACAGGATAAAGTTATACGCTGAAGTCTTCTATTTTTTTATAAAGATTGATAGTCGAAAGCAATGCACTTATAGATGCATACATTACATTCGACTGGGGAGCTTGATGACGTACCCTCCCCTTCGGTTCGGAGGTCTCCCCTTCGAATCCCAAATGGGATCTTCTCCCAAATACAATATACAACCTTCGAATAGTTTCGAGTGGCGTAAAATCATCTTCGGGATGATTACCAGTATGGGAATCCGCCACGCGAAGCCCTACACCCTTCGCGGTGGGCCTTCGACGAAACTAGGGCAGAGGTCAGATAGTCAAACCTACGTTCTCCATCTCTATCAGGATCTTCCCGCCAAAATAGAGATCGTGGTACACAATCCCAGAATCACCCCTTAAATCGGGGGACACCCCCCCACGATCACCGGCTTTGGTGCTAAGCCTCGTCCCATCTCATTTCTGTAACTATAAATAGATGGCAAAGGCTCCAGGTATGGCTAAGTCGCAGAACACACAGTTACTTGCGCTTTCATACTTTCTCCATACAAAAAAACACATACTTACTCTCACGTCGGAGGTGATTCGCAGGGACACCTCATGTGCCTCACTTAACGTAGTGTTTCCATTTGTGTTGACACAGATTATTCAAGGCTTGGCAACTCAACAACCATAAGAAGAACCCTTCGATCTCATCGAAGCCTGATCGTGCCCATATTTGCCCAATCAAGTGAGTTTGGTCAATTGACCTGTTTTTAAATTTCACTCTCAAACGACAAACTTTTACGAAAAACCGATTGCAACTTCGGCCCGTTTTGATATATAAATCACAACTTTTTCATATAGATTTTAAGTGTGTATTGATTTTCATGAATTTTTCGCCATCTTCGGCCTTAATTTTGTCTAACTTAAAGGGTGAATTACGAAAAACATACAACACAAAAGTTGTAGTTTTTTGTCATTATTATATAACATATAGTACTTTATATGTTTAAACAAGTCAAAACTACCAAACCTCACCCCTGTTAGTTATTTCAAATATTTAATGTATAAATATAGATCAATTCTTCAACCTGATTCATAAG
The DNA here is from genome assembly GCA_026074375.1 of Tanacetum coccineum. Lineage (NCBI taxonomy): Eukaryota > Viridiplantae > Streptophyta > Magnoliopsida > Asterales > Asteraceae > Tanacetum > Tanacetum coccineum. The sequence goes on along the minus strand of BQNB010083658.1, from coordinate 10,323 downwards.
ACATGAATACATTTCAAATTATCCATAGTTATACTAGAGAAAAGATATTAATCCAATCCACATATAGTTTTTATACGATACATAAAATCATATATGATTTTTATTAAAATCATATATCTAATGTGTGTTTGTTATAGAGAGAAAGAGTAGAGAGAGAAAGTAGGTAGAGAGAAGGATAAGAAGAGGATAGAGTAGAGAGAGAAAGAGTAGGGAGGAAATGAGAAGAGAATAGATTGATTAGTTTCCTCATCAATGAGACCTCCAAGTTGGCTTCATGTTGTAGAGCGGAAATAGTTGCATATCTCGCCCATCAAGAAAACATCTTGCTTACATATAAGGCGAGAAACTATTAGGTTCTTGCTAATCTCAGAAACACAACTCCGTGAGCTCATTATCAATAACCTTAATTAAGTCTCATGTAACTCAAATAAATTCAATTTTTAGCTTCAAAAAGATAGATAACAAATACAAATTTCAGCATTGTTGATTATTTTATGCCACAATCAACATGAAGTTGTGAACACATTGAATTATTACAAGAGATAAGTTATTCACATTGAGACAAATTAGAAATAAAATAAGAATGAATGAATGAGGAAAAAAAACCAAAATGATCACCTAAATTAAAATGAGCCTTTGAGAACAAGTTTACATCCAAAAAAAAATCTGAACTTACCTATCGACTTGCTCAGCGTAACTACTCCGTATTTAATAACCTATTCAAGACATCTAGAATTTACATAAGTTATTATGCATCAATGTTTTGCAGTCGAAACTTGGACTCTTTTTGGTAATCGCATCTGCATGATCAGTAATAATTACAAAATGAAATTAGGCTGTGAAAATTTACTTGTTGCAACTAAAAGTAAAAGCTGAGCTCGTAAAAACTGACCTTTGATTTAGTTGTCCGCCATCCTGACGAGTTGGTTTCTAGAGGGACAGGGCCTTTAGAAACACTTGTAACACTAGATGGCGAAATTTGCATATGTCCCTGTACAGGGCCTTTAGAAACACTTGTAACACTAGATGGCGAGACTTCCTACAAGTGGCTAATCATTAGAATGTCAAGCTACAAGTTATGGCTTTTGCAATTGGATATTTTTTATAGAAAACTTTATATAAATGATAGGGGTGTGCATGAAACCGAAAAACCGAACCTAAACCGAAGAACCGAAACCTAAAAAACCGAAACCGATTGAAAAACCGATGGTTTGGTTTTTGGATTTTGGAAAAACCGAAGTTTTTGGTTCGGTTTGGTTTTAGCATTAAAATAAAACCGATATAAACCGAACCAGTCTTTATAAACATGAGAACAAAAATAAGTTGTGATTGAAGCTAAGGGACGACGAATATGCCCCGCTAGATTAACTATATCATGTCGAGTAACTACTATTTGTTTCATATACTTACTTTACATGCCCATTCATAACACATAATAGTTTATCTTCTATATTTTTTTTATGTGTTAATTAGGTTTTATCGTTGTTATTGTGCTGCTTTATAACACATAAAAACTTTTAGCGAACAAGCGGGGATATTTAACACAAAAAGGAATGTCTCCAAACCAACAGTCATACCAGAAACTTGTATCAGCTCCATTTTAATTAGGCTGTAAATATTTACTTGTTGCAACTAAAAGTAAAACATGAGCTCGTGAAAACTGACCTTTGATTTAGTTGTCCGCCATCCTGACGAGTTGGTTTCTGGAGGAACATATGCAAATTTCTCGAATGGATTTTGTACAGGGCTTTTAGAAACACTTGTAACACTAGGTGGCGAGTCTTCCTACAATTGGCGAAACTTTAAAATAAACAATCATTTTATACAATTATTTCATATTGTCATGTTGTTTTATTACCTAAATACGATAGGATGGCACTATCAGATAAGATACGTAGTATTTAACTATTCTTTTTATTTTTCGTCAAATGAAACTGCCATTGGCGGTCTCTTTGTTATGTATATACTAACCCATAGTCTAATTTAATCCATATATGTAACCTTTTAAACAGTTTCCTAAATAATTAAGATTATAACTGAAAATTTAGATAGCCACAAGCCCACAACAGCGAGCAACCCCGATTGATGTTTGTGCTCGAAATAGGTTCAAAACGTTATATGTAATCTGCTTTCATGCATTCTGTGTGTATTACTTCATAATAAACTAAGATGCGCTTACTAACCTTGCTATTCATCGATGCTTCAATATGTTGAATTTCTAGTCTATCAGAATAAAAGAGCAGCTGCAAAATAGAGCCAAAATTTAGAACAGTTGACGGAAATGCCCTTCTGACAACTAATTCCATGACAGGGTAATATTTGCAGGCTTTTGCAAAAGAGATATAAAGGGCGTAGGGGTAAAAAAGTTCAACCAGCTTATAACGCATGAGTTAATATGGGTTACATTTTTATCTCCAAAAAGTCAAACGGGTAAAACTTTAAAATAGCTAAACGAACATAAATGTATGAGCATACCTTGTTTAGAAACTGCACATTGGCTGAATCGGTGGCAACAACATGTAATCCAAGACAACTGTCTTGATTATTGCAAAAAGTGCAGAAAATTGTATTAAATACACAACCATCTTCTTTACTCCATATTCCTTGTCCAATGCCACTTTCTGAAGTTCTTTCCAAAATTCTCCTATCAACCGATGCGATGTCAGATACCAAAACGGGTACACTTGTGGGGCCCGTTGCTATCCCTTTCCAGATTGTTGCTAGGTGCACCATAGATAATGAAGTTACAGAACACGAAACAAAATAATTATTTTCCACTAGACCTAATGGATTTCTGCAAAGCGAACAAGATATTTTTAATTCTTTTTTTGTAACATCACCACAAGTGGTAGATGATGCCTCCTGTACATCCAAAATGCAGGATTGAGGGACACTAAACTTGTTTATTTCTTGAGGTGTTTTAGGATCTGGAGAATCATACTGCTCCATTTTAACCGTCACGGGAGGTGAGGATTTTCTTCTTTTAGGAACATGTGAATTGACACTTGAATATAAAGGGGAACTGTTATGAGATATGTGTTGTTTTTTAGGAGTATTGAATGCGGAAGCAGAAGTCGAACAAGGGGAAGTAAACGAATGTGGTAATTGCTGATGTGGAAAATTTGTTTGGATTATGGTCGAATGAGAGAAGTCAACTTCAGAGACAGATTCACCAGTCGTAGAATAAGCTTCATTGATTGGTTCTTTCTTCACAGTTAATGGCTCATTGTAATTAGGGGTTTCCTCAACAGTTAGCTCACAATCATCATGAGATATATTCATTGATGGTGGCGATGAACACCTGCATCAATATGCTAATTAGAATGTGAAGAGTATATGTAAAAGTCAAACAGGTCAAAACAAAAGGTACACTAGAAGAGGAATGGGTCAAATGCATCAAACGAGTCAAAAACTACCAAAAGTCTATTTTGGTTGTATATGACTTCCAAAACGTTTTATCAAGGAAGTGCATTATTGTTATAGTAATATACTTATACTAATACTAATAGACTGCAATATTTGCGGGTTAATAAAGTTAACATACCTTTTTTCGGTCTCCAAATCAATATAAGCTACACCAGTGGTTTTGTCGTTCTTGTTGGCTGTCCTTTCTTCCGGACCTTTAGATTCTGTTTTGAGGAGGGAGCAGTCATACTTTTTGGTCGGAACTGCACACTTGTTTATTCTAGTTGCTACTTGAGATGCTGCAACACCATTTGACCCTTTTGAGTTGATTTTAGTTACTTTAGAGTTCTTCAATTCTGTAAACCAGCTTTTTGACTCCTCCACATCACTGGGTTTGACAACAGTAGTAGAATAAGCTTCATTGATTGGTTCTTTCTTCACAGTTAATGGCTCATTGTAATTAGGGGTTTCCGCAACAACAGTTAGCTCAAAATCATCATGAGATATATTCATTGATGGTGGCGATGAACACCTGCATTAATATGCTAATTAGAATGTGAAGAGTATATGTAAAAGTCAAACGGGTCAAAATAAAAGGTACACTAGAAGAGGAATGGGTCAAATGGATCAAACGAGTCAAAAACTACGAAAAGTCTATTTTGGTAGTATATGACTTCCAAAACCTTCTATCAAGGAAGTACAATATTGTTATAGTGATATACTTATACTAATTTGCGGGTTAATAAAGTTAACATACATGTTCGGTCTCCAAATCAATATAAGCTACACTAGTGTTTTTGTCGCTCTTGTTGGCTGTCCTTTCTTCCGGACCTTTAGATTCTGTTTTGACGAGGGAGCAGTCATACTTTTTTGTCAGAACTGACCACTTGTCTATTTTAGTTGCTACTTGAGGTGCTGCAACACCAGTTGACCCTTTTGAGTTGATTTTAGTTACTTTGGAGTTCTTCATTTCTGTAAACCAGTTTTTTGACTCCTCCACATCAATGGGTTTGACATCAACCGGCTGTGTAGAACTTGCTTTGCTCTCGACCTATTCTTCCATTGTTTTACATAATGAGCAAACATGGCACCAATTGAAGTAAGACAAAATGAAGCATAGATTGTTAAGAAAAATATATATAGATTGAGAAGAACCTTGATGTCTCTGAAAAATGATTTTAATCCCTCTAATGACTGACCAAAGTCGTCATATTGTCTAATCGAATTCCTTAACCATTTAGACAAGTATGCTAAATTTCTTTCTTGACGGAACCGCTCATCTGCTTGCAAAAATAACCATAATGAGGACTACCAAAAACTTACAAGAGCGCAAAGATACTAAATTATATTTCACCAAATGATAAAAGAGTATATTTTCTTTTATTTTTTTATTTTTTTTGGTAACCATGGTTTCCGACACATTGGCCGAATAATCCACGGGGTTTGAACCCACCGCCACAGAAAAGTGAATATAGAAAGAAAATAATTTTGAAAAGAGAACTTTGATCCAGATTGCCGGTAACACTGTAAAAAAGCTTATGGAGTGACACACAACTATTCTATGATAGAAAAGATGGTAAAGCTCGTACCTTAAAAAGGTAACAATTTCAAGTTTTCAACTTATTTCAAGTGCATATCAGATTTACACACACACACACACAATGAACTAAATAAGGATTTAAAATTTTGGATAAATCATAACCATTACTTAGTGATAAGAGTGGGGGTAGGGGTACCTGCTGCCTGATTAAGTGCTCGAAAAGCTTGCTGACAGTACCATTCGTTGCCACTGAGAAGGCCTTTAGAAGATTTATATGCATCGTTGTATTTCTTCTTTTCGGATACTTTGATATCATACCTGATGAAAGAATATACCGACAATCAGCAAGATGTGAAAGACATGATATAATTTTCAAGTAGAACGTAATTACATCAAACCCTATCAAAAACCAAGTGTAATCATAGGCAAGAAAGTGAAACTTACACATTTGGAAAAGGAATCCCAACAATTATCTGAGATTTTCAAAGTGATGGTCAAGGATTAACTGGGAAAGGTAACAAACTATAACCAAGCTCTGATATATTACTAAAAGTTATTGCAATGAACATTCTCAATATTTTTAAGAAGCAACAAAGGATACAACCGCTCGAGCGTTTTCATCTGAGAAGTCAATTCCTTCAGAGACCTGTACAGCCACATATCAAATTCAGAATATTAAGGAAACTTAATAAACTACCCATAATAAATCAAGACGAATCAAACCCATCAACAAATTTGAATATGGAATTTGTTATCAACTCTTAAGACCCTGATTTGTCAGCCACAATCGTTTTTTTTAAGTGATGTTTCAGTTGTGAACACTTGGCACACTTTGGCTTTCATTCAAACCATCCATTTGACACCTTCCAGTTTAGCTAACTTTATTTTTACTACTAAAATGGATCCATTAGAGACAACATTTTACCACAATATGATTTAGATGACACATCAAAATACCTTTCCTCGACAGACAGCCAGAAATGTAGCTCCGTTCTTAATATTCCCGTTGCTCATTGTTGCACTACTACCAATTGCGTCCACTTTTTTACCCCTTCTCCTCGCCGTCGTGGTTGGTTTATTTCCTTGTCGAATTGTATCATAATAATCTTTCAGAACATTCTCAAAGTCTTCCTGGGCTCCCCTTGGCTCTAACGATATAATACAAGCAAATATACAATTAGTCCATGACCAAGAAGATATCGCAGAAAAGAGAGCAAGCAAAGATTATAAAGTAGGATTAATCCTCACCTACACAAACGGGTTTCTGTGCATTTAAGCGTTTCCATTGACCTGTTTGAGACCAACGACTGCGTAATTTGTCCATTAGCTTATAGCTGGGGAAGAAAACTAAACATCCACCAGGAACAACTTTGCATATTTCTTCCAAAGATGCGCCAACTGCATCCTGTAAATAAAAACAATGATAACATACTTAAAAAACTTAAGACAACTATTCCCATCTTTGTTTTTGTTATCAACTTACCTGGAAATCAAAGCTTTCTGATGTTTTATAACTTGCATTCAGTGGATAATGATTTGGCCCACTGTGAATCACACCAGCCCATAACTGTAATGCAAAGCTTAATAAGTAACATTAAAGACCATACAGAATCAGTTATGCCAATAAAAATATAAAAACGTAAGAAACTTTTCGATTACCTGTGAATCCACATTAATAACATGTGGAGCCTCTAGAGAGGTTCCAAATTGAACCCCAAGTTCAGACTGGAAGGAGCTCATTGGTGACAGGTCCTGTGATATAGACCGATTATAGATGGTCAATCTCCTAAGAAGTAGATATAAGAAGGGATGGATAAGGCCTTTGAGCGGGCAAGACTCCAAGAAACTAAAGGGAGAAACTAGACTTTAACTTTCATTTAATTTTCTTCTTCTTCTTTCTGAATACAAG
>BQNB010083657.1:0-28976 GCA_026074375.1 Tanacetum coccineum | reverse complement strand
TATGAAGGTTACGTCGTAACACCATATCTGGTTACGCCGTAACAGCTGCTTAATTATGGAATGCCATGTAAGTTGGTTACGACGTAACACCTTTATTGGTTACGCCATAACAGGTACGATAACTATAAATAGAGGCCTCATTCAAGCTATTATGACATCAATTCCTCCACAGCTAATTGGAGAGGCGACAAAGGCTTCCAACCTTCAAAGAATTCCACCTGGAGTCTAAGGGAGATCACACTTTACTTACTTTTTGTATTTAATCATTCAAAATACGAATCCTGTAAGAATTATGAGTTTTCAATATATGATTTCTTCTATCTCTTACTGTGTTTCCGTTACCATGAGCGGCTAAGCACTTAAAGTGCTGGCCTAGTTATGTAATTACTTTTGTTATGATTGTTTCCTGTTAAATTATGGTTTCATTAGATATTCCTTGACTATCGTGTAACCCTGGGTTTTGGTAGTACGGGTGGTTTGGACCTAGCTTGCCCCATTAATAGATTACCTTGTCATGATGGGATCCAATGGGTACTAGGGAGGATCACTAACTCCTTACCTGGTGTAGGAACTGACCGGTCACCGCACTTATCACTCAATACTTAAAAAGCACAGGAACTCTTTTAGAGGGGGTTAATAACCTTAATAGGTTATTAGATATGTTTTGGGAATAGTTGGGATTAATCACTACAACCTATATAATCTACCTTTCAGATGATTCGGGACCGTTTTAGAATCACATGGAGTATAGGATAGACTATATATGCACATTCAAGTCTATCGACCTTAGAAACTAGTAATGAAACCATACATATTTATGACAAATGCACAGAAATTGTCTTCATAACAATAGTAATTAAGTAACTAGGTTAGCACGTTTTCTCTCTTGATATCCTCTATCCTTTTACTTAGTTTATTAATATTATAGTATTTTCTTCTTGTCTTTCAATTAAAATCAAAAACATTTTCAAAACGTGACATTTTCAAATTAAAACTAAAAAATTACATCTTAGCTTTTGGAACGACTCAGAATTACCATTCAATACTACCACGATCAGGGTATCTCTGCCCGTTTGTGCGTCGTTTAGGTAGATCGAGTTTTATAAATTTAAAAATTGATAAAAATATATTTTAAAAGAAAATACGCATCAAAGCATTAAATTCGTTGAGAAATCTTTTCAAGAAAACTAGTTTTGATCATTCGAGTTTACCGAAATTTGAGTTATTTTCTGATCACGAGAGGCAATTTGAAGAATAAATCACAAAAAAATGACAGAAGCAACTATGGAGGAGTACATGATGAGGACTCTAGAGGATTATGGCTCGGGCATTGCTAGACCGAAATTTGATAAGGATGCTAAATTTGAATTGAAAGGTCAATTTTTAAAGGAGTTGCGTGAACATACTTTTAGTGGATCGGAAAATGAGGATGCAAATGAGCACACTGAAAGAGTTCTTGAGATACTTGATTTATTTACACAACCGAAATTGACTCCGATAAATTATGCTTGGTGTATTCCCCTATCACACTTACTTAAACCGCAAGTAGATGGTTAAGGAATGAACCTGCTGGTTCAATTACTACTTGAGAAATTCTCAAGGGAATTTTTTTGAGCAAATACTGTCCACCTGCTCGTACTGCTAAAAAGATAGAGGAAATCAATAATTTTTAGCAAAAGACTGATGAAACTCTTTACCAGGCTTGGGAACGATTCAAGGAACTTTTATTGAGATGTCCTCAACATTACTTGACCAGTATGCAGGAAGTGATTTTGTTTTACAAAGGACTAGATGTGCCTACTAGACAAATTCTTGATTCTAAGGTTGCTGTGCCTAAAATGAGTGCAACTGATGCTAAGAAAGTCCATCCCAAGAATGGCTGATCAGTCTCAAAAAGGCACGATTGGAACATCTACTAGAAAAAAAAGTATTAATACTCTGATGGGATAGCTACTATTCAAGCACAACTAAACAATCTTAGCAGGAAATTAAGAAAGTTAATGAAAGAGTGTATGCTGTCAGATGTTGTAAATTATGAAATGGACCACATTACACTAAGGATTGTCCATTAAAGGTGGAAGGATTGTACACTAAGGACATTACACTATGAAAGACACTTGAAGAGGTATAATATACTCAGTGTGGAGTACCATTCCCACAAGCAGGAAGGTATAGAGCAGCTGCTCTAGGATTCTACCATAGAGATAATGGAAATACATCATATCAAGAAAGAAGACAAACGATGGAAGAATCATTGAACAAGTTCATGGCCGAATTTGCAAAAAAACATGATGAACACTCTTCTTTGATTAAAGAAATTCGAGCTTCAACAGATGTTGCAATCAAAAATCAAGGAGCCTCAATCAAAGCATTAGAGATTCAGATTGGGCTAAGCAAGGTACTTCAAGAAAAGAGATCTGGAAGTCTTCTTGGTTCATCTGAAACAAACCCAAGAGTTCATGTCAAGTCAATCACTACTACTAAAGAAGCCGAAACACTTAAGGAGGATGACAAGATGCCATTAATCGAGCTTAGTCGAGCGACTATTCCTTTTCCTGGTCGTTTGAAAGAAAATGGTTATGATGAGAAGGAAGTGTTGAAGGAATTGAAGAAGCTACAAGTCAATTCAACAAAATCGGCTATAAGCTTAAGGATATTGCTCAAGGAAAAGTCAAGGATCGAGAAGGAGATCAAAGCAACAATGAACATGCATCGCTCAGCAATTCTTAAATATGCTCTACCTCCGAAAGAATAAGACCTAGGGAGTTTTACTTTACCTTGCAGTATTAATAATATGCATTTTGATAAAGCCTTAACTGACTTAGGAGCTAGTGTTACTGTTATGCCTTATTCGACCTTTACCAATCTAGGTTTAAGCAAATTAGCTCCTACTAAATTAATCATTGAATTGGCTGATAAAAATGTGAAACGTCCTAAGGGTATTGCATAAAATGTGTTAGTAAGAATTGATAAATTTTTCTTTCTCGTAGACTTTATTGTTTTAGATATGGCCAAGGATATCAAAATTACATTGATCCTTGGAAGACCATTTTTGTCTATTGTTCATGCTAAAATAGGTGTATTTAAAAGAAAATTTGCTCTAAAGATTGTGAATGACAAAATAGTATTTAAGAGTGACGGTCCTACTAGTAACATAATTAAGAAGGTTTATGTGTTAGGATTAATATTAGCCGAATGAACTTGATTTAAGAGGCTAGACATAGTGAATCATTAATTTTTAAATAGATCACAAGACCCACAACTTGAGGATTTTCTTGAATTAAATAATCTAAATGAACCATTAGAGCCTAATGATCATGAGATGGAAGAATTAGATCCCGAGATTGAGGATGGAGAGATTATTGATATACCGAAGGTTGATGTAGTCAAATTTAGGCCTAATGATGAGATTATTGAGAAAATAGATGAATATCCTATTTTTTGCAACTACGATAGGAAGATCCATATTGATTGTGCTTATAATTTATGATTTTCTTGCATGATAGGATATGAACATGTGAATGCTAACTTTTTCCCACTTATATCAATTAATGTTATGTCTAAAACTTTTTATCTAAAAGGAAAAATGTAGTTGGAGTTTTTATGAGCGTGCCTATCTTTGTTGAAAACTTTTCAATTGTCACAAATATTGTAATTGTAGAGAATATGGATGCTTACCGTGATAAAGACATGGGTGATGTTATTATTGGGAAACCATTTTGTAGGGTTGCATGTATTGAAGCAAAACGGTTCGATGGATTCATTACCGTTCATGATGGTAACGATAGTGTCACTTATCAAATGGCCCGATCATATCCAAGGTTTAAACATATCTTTAACGAGCAATGTAACAAGATTTGGCCATTACTTCAAGTAAGTACACGTGGCATATTGGAAGGAAATTCGCACTGATATCAAAAGTTAAAAGGTTTTTTCAAAGGAATCTTGAATTTGGGACCCGAATACATACAAAACGAGAAGATGGTTGAATGGCTCACACGTGGACACGTGAGCATGCACGAGATGGACTAAAGCTGAAGAGAGTCTAACTTAAAGACTCTTCAATAAACAAAAGTGCTTGCCGGGAGACAACCCAGAATGTTATTTCAATTTTTGTATCGAGTATGTCTGCCCAGTATGTCGATACGTCGTATCTAACCCAATGAATACGGCATATTAAATACCCTGGACACATTATCTTTTTATTTTTCAATACTTTTAAAACTTTATTTTCAGACTTGTTAATACAGCGGCGGCGTATTTGACCTCTGACCCGTATTGGTTATTTCTCCTACAGGTTTCAATACATCGTATCTACCACCATGGATATGGCGTATCGACTATCTTGTACAGTTATCATTTTTATTTTCTTATTCTAACCGACGTTTATTTAGAGATACAATTGTTGTGATTTTCTTTATCTTAAGACAGAGAAATACTAAACGTGAATGAAGAATGTGATGGTATGCAGATAATCTAAAATATTATGTGTGTTTTTCGTGCTAGCATTCAGACGCTTTTCGCAACACAACACACATAGTTGCTCATAAAATACCGAGAAAATCTCAGGGGAGTTTTCGTTCTAATTCTGTATATTTCCTGTATTTCATGTTAAATTTATACAACGTGGGCGTTGTATATTTCAAGTGGGGGAGGAGAATTAGAACGCTACTTGTCCTTATTTTCACAAGAATATGCCTAATTTATGCTTAATTTTAAAAAAATTCAGCATGTTTTTGTAGATTATTAGTTGCATAACCCTCACACATAACCCTTATTTCCATATTGTGATGATTGAGACTATTCTGTTTCCCATATTTTACTAAAATTCCACAAATATATGAGTGTGTCAATGATTGTAGTAAACGTTAGAACTTGGCTTGGTATAAAATTCGAGACCACCATAATGATATTATTGTTATAATTAGAGTGACTTTCTAGATTGGTAAATTTCTATGATTAAACCAATAGCCTATGACGTTTTACAATATAAATGTGATATTAACTAACTAAATTGGTTAGTTACCCGTCTTAAAACCCTTTTGTTTACTCTCAATTTTTTAGAGTTAAGATTACCCATAGAAAAACCTTCTTGAGCCACCCCTTTCGTTTCTTACACCACTAAAATATGTTTCAATTACCCTACACCTTGTCCTAACCCGTGTAATTCAAAGTACGAGTGGTTGCTAGTTTGCTATTTGTGTAGAAAAGTGTGTACACTTGTTTCCGTGTGCGTGTTTCATATCTTTTGGTTGGTTAGGAATTGCCACATTCAATTTGGAATGAGAAATAGTTCCTTTATATTTTTTTGTGTTTACTACTTTCATCGTTATTTTTATTTTTGAGTCATGAGCTTTATGGAATTATTATCCAGATTTATTATGATCGTGAAGTGGTGAAATTTACACCTTTATTCGTTTTCTTTATGAAAAATAGAAAAAAGAGTAAATTGCATATATGCTCCCCGTGGTTTCCTCAAATCGCACGTTTAGTCCCCACTTTTGCGAAAGTGCAGGCGGCCTCCCTATGGGGAAACTTTCATTGCACTTTCTCTCCCCGACAGGACCATTTCTGCATAAAAGTAAAACAAAAGTGTTGCAGAAATGGTCCCTGTCAGGGAGGGAAAGTGCAACGAAAGTTTCCCCACAGGGAGACCGCATGGACTTTCTAAATGTGGGACCTAAACGAAGCAATCCGAGTGAAAACCACGGGAGCATATATGTATTTTCCTCTAGAAAAAATAGAAAAATACAAAAAAAAATTAAAAGAGAAAAAAAGGAGAGGATTGTGAGATAATCAGTTCATCTAAACTTAATCGATTTTATTATTTATGAGATAATCGATTATTCGTTGGTACGTACTATAAACCAACGATATAGAGTATTGTTATATATTATTATGGAAGTTGTCGCAAAATAACCAACTATGTGTTAGTTTTTATAAAGTGGTGGATATCAAACACTATTTGTTATAACTATATAGAGGCTGAATGGGAGTTGTTGTTATGGAACGCAAATAGGTTTGTGTTTTAGATTTAACGTTGAGAAACGATGCTTAAGACATCCTTTGAGTCTAAGTTGTGTCTACCAAACAAAGCATGATGTCCTTTGTGTTAAAAGCGTGAGTTTACTCGTATTTATGTCTTTTTCAAGGTTGTGGTCGGGAAAGTAGCTAGCAACATTATTGTTTATTGGTTGGACTTAATCTATCTATTTTGTTATTTTATTTTTCACCAATTATATATATTTCCCATGTCTAATCCCTACCATATATCATTCTTCATCCGAACCTTTGGTTTACTCGAATGAGGGATTTGAGCAATCACATGTGCCTCAAAAATGAATTTGAATGTGTATGTGTGATTTTGTCTCCCTTGTTAGTGTAATACTATTGGTGAAGATTACTTAATCCTATTCTTTAGCTTATTCGAGTTAAGGAGTGAGCAATCACAAGTGTAGCGATGATGGATTTGGCGTGGCAATTGTTGTTTTAGACGCTTTTCTGGAATATTGGTATCGATAGAGATTAAAAAGAGTGATTAACCCTTAAGCCTTGTCATATTCACCCAAATTACCTGTTTAGACTTTTTACTCCTTAGCTTTAGTTGTGGTGATGTGTATCATTGCCAAGCTTATGATAGAATACTCGTCATGACTGAGCAATTGAGCGAACTACCAAATGTTACCACATAGATTAGTTGAGTGATTTGAGTGATTTTATTTCCTATTTCGTAAGGTGTTTGGTTGTGCACTAGTAAATGAATAAAAACACTTAAAGGAAAAATCATGGACAATCGTTTGGGATATGTTTTCATAAGTTAAATCTAAAGTCTACTTGAGGACAAGTAGGGTTGTGGGGGTTTGGGGGGGTGGGGGGGGGATTTATTGGGGGGGGGGGGGTGTGGGGGGGGGGGGGGGGAGGGGGTGGGGGGGGGGGGGGGGGGGGGGGGGGGGGGGGGGGGGAAGGGGGGGTGGGGGGGGGGGGGGGGGGGTGGGGGTGTGGGGTGGGGAGGGTGGGGGGGGAGGGGGAGGGGGGGTGGGGGGGGGGGGGGGTGGGGAGGGGGGGGGGGGGGGGGGGGGGGGTGGGGGGGGGGGTGGGGGGGGGGGGGGGGGGTGGGGTGGGGGGGGTGGGGGGGGGGGGGGGGGGGGTGGAGGGGTGTGGGGGGGGTGGTGGTGGGGGGGGGGGGGGGAGGGGGGGGGGGTGGGGGTGGGGGGGGTGGGGGGGGGGGGGGGGGGGGGGGGGGGGATGGGTATTCAAGTGGGAGGATATTTGATAACATCAAATAACGTCTAATTATTAGCATCATTTATCCAGTTTATAATGCTCGTTTTATATTATTTTATATAAGATTTTATACTTAATTGCTTATCTTTATGAATCTCAGTTATTATCAAGCAATTGGTGAAAGTTAGAGAAAAGAACGTGTTTTGGAGGATAAACAAAGAATTTTAAGAAATTCTGCTGAATTTGACATCAATACTCCATATCATTCTAGACAGATACGCCGTATCCCAAGACTTTGACGAATTCAAGACCATTGCATGACTTTGAAGAATACACCGTATTCACATTAGCATATACGCCATACATGAAACTTTGGTCAACTCTCAGAACAAGCATGTTTTACTCTTAATACGTCGTATTCACTTGTGAAAATACGGCATATTCACACCCTAACTTCACAAGACATCCATGACAAGAAGACCTTAATACGTCGTATCTAGATGCATCGATGTGCCGTATTGAGAGGCGGTTATAGAATATTTTAGAATATAATAATCGTGAAGCCCACACTATATACCCCCGATACGCCGTATTGGACCTCACTAATACGTCGTATCGACCAGATTTGCGAACCTATAAATAGAAAATCTAGCATTCGGTTTTTAAAGAGCAAAAACCACCAAGTATGATTCTCAGACGATTTTAGAAGATAAGAAGGTCCTGCAAGTGCATTAATTCCATAGAAAAACTCTATACTCCGCTATAATCGTTCGGTTAGCATATTATTTTCTTTATGAACTTTACTTTAATTGTTCCGAATATGATACTGTATATTGTTACAGAGATTATGGGCTAATACCTGTAGGTATTAGCCAAGTTTATGATAATTTAATGTTTTGATTTGTTTATATCGTTTGTTTACTCTTTCATTGCATGTTGATTATGTTTATCACTTCATACCCATTTATGTGCTTGATTATTTTCATCTATCATTCAACTAAATCTGGGATTATAAATAAAGCGCTATAACTTAATCGTTATTAAGGCTATAGGCTAGAATTTGGGATAGATACTACATATAGCTTATCTTTATAACTAGATCACTAGGACTATAAATAAAATCATGTTTCTACTTCTAGTTAAGTGAATGATAGACAAAGGTATCTTAGGACTATATATAGCGTTATGTTTCCTTTGGTAGTTAAGTGGATTATAGACTACTACTATATAGATAACCATTAGGCTATAAGTTGGAAAAGCCTCGATGAGCTAGGTTTCAATATTATCACCTAGATAGATTATAATCAAATGTGTGAACTTTATGCGAGTTTGGTTGATTGTGACAGGATTAACCGTTATATAAACCTAGAGTTTAGGGAGAAGTACCACCTAACTTTGGAATGATATACCACCAATAAAAGTAGTACAATCATTGAACACATAGACAATTCACACATTTTAATTAAATAAACTTGGTTAATACGTTTTCCTTACACAAGTGCTTGAACTCTTCTTTATCGTTTGTTTATCTGCTTGTGTGCGTTATTTGTCTCATTTATTGCTTTATTAGTTTAGATTAAACCAAAACTCATGACAATCTTTCAAGTTGAACCCCCTATTTGTGTTAGTTTAGATTTAATTAGGATTAATTAGGTTTAACTTAGATAATTAGAATACTAGTAGATTAATGGTTAATTAACACGTCACTCTTATGATCGACACTTACTGTACAACTGACCTACAATCGATCGGGTGCCACTGCCCGATAGGTGTTAGTTAAATAGGTAAAGTCCCAAATATAAATAGTAAAACTTGATAATATAATTACCTATACTAAACGACACATCACTATGACCTTTCAATCCTTCTTACACTCAAGGTCAACCAACTCAAATAGCCATTTGATAAAAATGTTTGTGAAGTATTTAAAAGAGATTTAAGGGTAGTTTGTCTGATATTGAAGAGATAGAAAAGAACTACCGGACAAGAGTATATTTGGTATTCCTCCAAAGTAAATGGTATAGTTAGAAACTAACCATTGTTTGAAAAGTAAGTTAGGATAGAATGGAATATTCCAAGAATATGTTAAACTTGGTGAAGAAGATTGGAATGTTATCGGGTAGGGGAATTTGAAATTGAATCAAATTATACAGGTGTATATAGGAAAGAGTTGTGAAGAATTTGTGGGCTTGATGTGATCATGATGTGATGGTGTGATGTGATAGAAGGGAGCATGTGGCTTGAGATTCAGATTTGAATATCACATGTGGGATAATGTCACACACACAGACGGGGCTTGTATAGAATGCGTGTCTGAGGGCGTGACGTCATAATATACATCACACAAAGCATGAGAGAAAGACCACTAATGAACGTTTTGAAAATCATAACTCGTTGCATTGTTTAAAAATAGATAAGTTTTACAACATTCAAAGGAAAGTAAACATTTGCGGAAGCGTAAGTAAAATGTAACGGAAGCATAATTTGGTTTTCAAAAGACAACGAGTATGAGAGAGGAATAAAGTCTTGGTAAATGGTATCATATTTCACGTAGACTCCACATAGCACGTCAAAGAAGTCCAAAGCTAAACATCTGAGAAAAATATGCTAAAACGGTCAACATAAAGTTGGTGAATTCATAGTTTAAGTAAAACATTTATGAGGATAAAAAACATTTAGTGAATACTACTTCACTCACAGTATTAAAAAAAAGCATTTAGTAATCAGAAACGTTCAACAAAAGTAATGTGGACCACAAGTTATAAAACGCACGTGACAATTATAACAGATACAACTTCACACAAAAGGCATTTACGTTGCACTAAGCTCATGACACCGAGGCTAAATGTAATGGAAGCATGCATAATGCTTAATAAACTTGCCCTGACGGGTGCCAACATGGCGCTTCACCGTATCACTCGACATGGTATACGTCCGTTGGCCTGTACAGTCCGTCAAGTACCCGACCAGTAAGAATTATCAAACCTGAACGGGGATGATTAGTCCCAATAGATTTATTTACAACATTCGCGCTCACTTACCAATCCAGCTGATCATAAGTAACTAACGGTTCATGATAACTCGGGCATACAAGTTTCAATACTACTTAGGCAACACGTAAACATGGAAATTCTCATGTAAAGTACCTTTGTCCAAGGTAAAAGTAACCAACGTATTTCCAAAAGAAAGGCTTTAAGTAATTGCATCCATAAGTAAAACATGGGGCTATGTACTCACCTCGATGTTGCAGAACAATTGGCAGAAAAGTAAATATTAGGCAAAACACAACGGAAACCAGAACGGCTCGACCAGAAGATGCAGTTTATCTTAACAGCTCTGACCCACTAGTTTAGGATGACGAATTTGATTTTTCCGATGGATGAGTACATCAACGCGACGCGTTGATAAAGGATTTGGATTACAATTTGTAAGAGTTTGGTGGTTGGTTAAATAAAATAAACCGAAAGGTAAAAACAAAGTATGTAATATATTCCGTATATATTACCAATGAAAGACAAGAAAATTATATAATACGTGACGAGTATTATATATAAGAAAAAGGAAGAAGAAAAGGATAAATATTCAAAGTATATAATATTTCGCAAGTATTTCATAAGAAACATGAGAAAATAATTGTAACAATGTAATACGACACGTGTTTGGAAATCACCAAGTAATTTAATAAAGAGTTCTTGCATAAAAATAAACACACGTTTTAAAGTTACGAATTAGATAAATAACATTTTCAAAGTTTTTACAAAAGTTATTATTTTGTCTATTAGTCGGGAATTATAAAATAATTTTTTATAATTTAGTATTTCGTTACGCGTTTTAACTAAACTAGTTGTCTTGTTTGTAAAAGTATAGTTTTCATTTATTTACCGGTTTCATGTATCATTACAAATTAATAATCTTAATACTATATCTAGTTCTTTTATCGTTTTTCAAAAATAATAGAAATTTTAGTGAAAATAACAAGTATAGAAATTTTTAGAAATTTCGACATGACCTCTCGTTTATAAGACGTTTCCCACTTTTATAAAATTCAATGCCTTCCCCTTTTAATCAATCCGTGTTGCAAATACCTCAATATATATCTAAACGAACTTAACAATTAACCAAAAACAAGTATAACCAAACGCACCCTAACCGGCTGTACCAAACGCACCCTTACTGCTAAACCAAACACTCCCTTACTGCTGTTAAACGCAAAACCAAACGCCCCCTATGTGGCTGTTAAACCTAGATCCAAACACCCCCTTACTGCTATAAAACACAAATCCAAACACCCCTTTGGGGCCGTAAAATGCAGAAAAAAATGCACCCTTACGGGTTGTACAAACCAAACAAAACTCACACCCTTATATCGCTATTAAACCAACCCGTATCAAAAGATCAAAACAAGAAAAAAAAGAATAAGCTAAAACAAACAAAACCATAATTTATTTAGTCTTTATATTAAAAAAGGTAACCAATCCAAACTCGAAAAAAAGAGAGGCGAAGGTGGTGGTGGTTTCGGAGTGGCTGTGATGATGGGGAGGTGATGATGCGGCTAGTGGCGGCAGCGTGGAGAGGGTAGTGGTGGTGGCCGACGAAGATTTGTGGATGTCGGCTGTTGGAGGCTGCCGTAGGTGGTGATGGTGTCGTGGAGATGATGGCAGCCGTGGTGGTCACGTGGTGATGATGTTGGTGATGGTGGGTCGACTGTGATGGCCGTGGTGCTTGGTGGTTGCGGTTATGAGGTGGAGGGGCTGATGATGGCATCGCCAGTAGTGGTGGCTGATGAGATGGAGGTGGTGGTGTGGATAAAGGTGGTGATAAGGGTGGCGTGGTGAGGAGGAGGCGATGATGTTGGTGGATCGGTGGTGAGGTGTGGCATGCGTCGGCTGCTGGGGGGGAGGCCAACGGCGGCGGTGGCCGGAGATGGCCGGAATCTCGCCGGTGGTGGTCGCCGAAAAAAGGGAGAGAGGAAAAGTATGTGTGGAGGCTAGTTAAAATGAGATGAAACCCTAACTCATTTATTTATATATCCAAAAGTATGAAAAAAATGTAGCAGGTGTAGTATAGTTTAGGGTAAAAGTTGTAAATATTCCCATAGGGACCAAAAGTGTAATCTTTTGTAAAATAACGGTTCGGGACTCGTTTAGGCTAGTAAACGGTTGATTCAAAACACGAAAATTTTACAGTTGCGTTCAAAATAATTTTTCCCACGAAAATGAGTATTTACATAACTAGTATTTCAGAAATGTTTTATAAAGTTATTTAAAATGTTTATTATTGATTTTGTGTAGTCATCGGGTATCACGGGCAAGCTTTGTCCGTAAAAATAAAACTTTGACTCGAATATTCGCGTTTTTAACAAACGTTTTTGAATAAAATGCAAAATAATTCATTAAATATTTTTATTAAATTAATTATGATAATTAAATATAATTTAATTATTTTCGCGTCGGTACGTGTTGTGTGCGGTTTCCCAATTTGCGAGATATCTTCTCGTTTCCGCTTCAAATAAGTTTAAAAAATAAATTTGTAAATGAGAGATATATAATAATAAATATGATTTATTATTTAAATATGTTTCGAAAAATTGCCGGTTACGCGGTAATCGTTTTTATGTGACAGTAGAAGGTCAAAAAGTCAAAAAGTCAAATCGGAACTAAAAAGTCAAACGGTAAAATAGTAATTGAAAGTTCTGAAAATTGTCGGTTGTTACAGAAGGGTAGAACCAAAAGAACGACGTATGAGCATACCATGTTCAACTGTACCATGAAGGTAACGTAAAATCTGTTTAACTACAGACCAATGATTCTCGATCGGAGCATGCATATATTGACATACCTTGTTGACAGCAAAAGCTATGTCAGGCCGAGATAGGATAACATATTGTAAAGAACCCACTACTTGTCGATATTTCACTACATTAGAGAAAGCGTGTTAGGACCATTAATCACTTACACTTCATGATCAAACCAAGAAAATAAGAAGAAATGTAGAGATAACTTTAGAGAGAGAAACTAGAGATGGTGGATTATCAAAGTGTAATGTTTACAACCAAAATGACAACCAACACCCTTTTTCCACCAAAGAAAAGGGTTTATATACCCACTCTACTAAATTGAGACGTATGGGCTTTTGACTTGGACTGGGCTCTGGTTTTGTTGGACTTTAAGTCCGTTACACATACGATACATAATTAACTAACGAGCCCGGTATTCTAATCTAGCCTATTACAACATTACATAAATGAATGACCGAGACCTATTATTCATAATGAACGAACTTCTTTGCTCGACTTAATATTTTGAGGCTAACAATCTCCCCCGAAGTAAGTTCATTGTGACACTCCTTCATGAGATCAATGAGATTGCTTTTGTCGTTAAGCTCATGTGGTCTTGGTCTCTGTCTTTGTTGTAGGCTTGTTCCTTTGTGATGAGTGATCTTTGATCGTTAGACTTTGTCATTGTCTTTCGACTTCGTCTTTGATTCCGAGTTCTTTAAATCTTTTCATTGTTTGTCTTTAACGACTTTGCCATCTTGTGATCTTGTGTCTTGACCGACATGCTCATACTTTGCATCTTCTTGAAAGCTCTCTAATAATCTCCCCCGAAGCTTGGTTTCTGAGGAGGGATCTTTAATATCAGAGTTTGCGGAAGTCTTTGTCTTTAATTCTTGAGCTTTCTTGATTCTTGATTCTTGATGCTTATAGTATGTCTTTGTAGTTTGAGTATGAGCATGTGGTAATGAATCAGACTCTACTGGAATGAGGCTCCAACACCGTCGTTTGTACTTGCATTTGAATGTTAGTGATAAACAGCAAATATGGATGAATATGGCTTTGTCATTCGTCAAGATTCGGTTGCATTAACCTTCGATTCCGTGAGGACCATTTAACAGTATAAATATTGTACATGTGATCAGATAGGTTCAATTTGGAAGAACCTCCTTCCAGCTCAAAGTGTTAGATCCTCTAACGCATATGCATTAGATTCACTGTACTTGCTTGTTCTCAATACCAGAACGTCTCAAAGCAGACAACACGATATGAGTGAATCAGATAGTTACTATCTTTCTGATTGAGTTGTCAATTCATTTACTGGACCGAATTGATATCCAGTTGACACAAGCTTGATTCATATAGAATCAAGCAAGTCACCTACCGCAGAGCTGTTTGAGATTGACTCTGGAAGGATTTACATTCGTCACTGTGAATACTAAAGAGCATCACTCTGAATGTTCTAGAAAAATCACAAGGATAATGCGTAGGACTCTTGTTAACAGCTTGTGAACTTATTGGTGTTCAACAAGTGTTTGTCATGGAATGTGTCCTAATGATATTTATTTATTGATCTCTTGGCTCTAGACTCGATTAGTGCTCCTAGACTGATTAGTGGTTTTAAGTTTTAGTACTCGAAGGCTGGAGCAGATGCCACCTATTCAGTATCAACTAATCGACATGAGAAATTCAATCGAAGTGTGTGTATCTCCATGGCAAATGGACAAGTATATGTTTGAGGAGAAATTAAAATGGTCTGAGAAGGGTTGTGCAGTGCATCAGATGGGTCCATGATGTCTAGTCTTCAATACCAGAATCATCCTTGTAAATTGATAGATTATGTGTTGAACACCCCCGGTTTCTGCCTAAAGTGTGTGTTAGCCTTCTTTGTTTTCACCCTTTATCCCATACATTTCTTTTTAATCTTCAACACCTTTAATGCTTACAAGGACGTCAGTACTAACACTTGTTGTGAATTGTTTCCTTTTTTACTTTTTTTGCTCAATATCAGTTCGGCATTATTCCCTTATTTCTACAATCATCTCCATTACATTTCCTAAGGCTCTGCTATTTCTAACTATTGGATTTGTGTACTTGGGTTAGATCCCTTCGGTTTTGGTTGGATCATAGGACTAATACCTAACTTAACCACCTTATGACTTTAGAATCGTCGTGAATTACGGATGTCGTTGGGTATTAAGATGGTGTAACCATAAAAACCTTTTCAGAAGAGTGTAATTACTTTGATGTTGTCTTTTAGGATCACTTTAATAATTTCAAGATCACATTTTAATTACATTTCTCTCCTTATTTTAAATACTAATTCATTTAGTCTTTGAAATACTAGGTGATTAAAATTTGTCTTAAAAATTATGTGGAGAAAACTGTATCAGCATGAATTATATAGAACATTAACTTGCTTCCCCTCAATTTTACATATATTTGACAAAAAAATGATACCAAGTTGTAAAATGAATATAAAATTAAGGGTGAGGCAGTGTTGAGCACACAATTTTAAAAGATTACGAAATCTCATTGAAGAATTCTTAAAAAATTATGCTCAGACACTGGATCATCTTATAACATACAATCTATTGAGTAGTCATTATTATTACTGAGTTGTTACTAAGACTTTTTATAATGTTTTGAATACATAAGAATTGGCGTGAGATGATATATCCAAAATCATTAAAACTTTGTTTTTCGAAAAAACTCCCCCTCAAAAATAGAACCAATTGTAATATTGTCGTCTTTTAAAACACTGTGAGGGAAGGAGTGTTGAACACATAATTTTGAAAGATTTTTAATTGTCATTGAGAAATTCTTGAAAAATTATGTTCAACTCTTTGAAAAATATATGTTAGAAGACTTCTCTTCTAACTCTAAGGGTAAGTGCACTTATGCGTACACTATCCTTTTTTTTGAGCTTAAAACCTTGAATGTTTTGTAAGAATAGCTCAAGACCGAGAAAAGTAGATTTTCTCGTTGTTAGGATAAGTTATCTTTATAGAGAAACTTTTCTTTATTTGAAGTCCGGGTTATGTACTCATATTTGCACATAAGCCATAAAGAAAAATTAGAAATGACATGTTTTGAAACCATTTGAACTCTTTCTCGAACTTCATTTAAATGCCCGTGTTGATGTTAATCAACATTTCTAGGTACGTAAATGTTATCGATTCCAAGAGACATGTCGAGATGATTCTTTTTGGAAATTTTTGATTTTTTGATTTTGTATTTTCTTTTTGATACTTATATTTTTGTATTTGGTTTTATAGGTTTTATATTTTTGTATTTTGCTTTTATCAAAAATATTTACAAGTCGATGTTTGAATAATATATCAAGCAAATTCATTTGCCAGAACCTCCAGTTCTGCTGGAGTTAAACATCTCATACCAGTTCGTCTGACGAGATACTAAAACCTATCTTCGGGTAAGGCTTTAGTAAACATATCAGCTAATTGGTATTCAGTTCTGACAAAATACAATTCAATTATACCATTTTCAACTTGTTCCTTGATAAAATGGTAGCGAGTATGGATGTGCTTGGTACGGGAGTGCTGCACGGGGTTGCATGAGATTGCTATGGCTGACTAAGAGTCTCAATACAACGGTATTTTGTTGTAGTAGAAGCCATAATCCTTAAGATATGTCCTCATCCATATTACTTGAGCACAACCTGCAGATAACGCCACGTACTCAGCTTTTGCTGATGACATTGCAGTGCAATCCTGCTTCTTTGACATCTAGTTGACTAACTTATCACCTAGGAATTGTATTCCTCCAGAAGTGCTTTTGCGAGTATTAATACATCTGGCATGGCCGGCATCTAAAAAAGCTGTTAGTTCAAATCCATAATCCTTCGGTTACCAGAGTCCTATGTTAATGGTTCCCTTTAAGTATCGAAAGATCCTTTTAACCTCTTTGAGGTGTTTTTCAGTCGGTCTTGCTTGATAACGTGCACAATAACATATTGCTTGCTCTATGTTTGGTCTACTAGATGTCAGATGCATGAGTGACCCAATTTTACTACGGTAGTCAGTTTGGTCTACGAGTTTCCCACTCAAGTCTGCATCCAGTTTAGGTTTAGTAGCCATTGGTGTACCAACGGTATCACATTTATTCATACCATGTTTTTTAAGTATTTCTAAAGCCTACTTGGCCTGGTTGATAAAGATACCTCGTGGGGATTGGTGGATCTGAAGTCCTAGAAAGAATTTTATTTCCCCCATTAAGGACATCTCAAATCTACTATGGCAATTAAAATTTTCAAATCTTTTTAGAAAATTTTTAAGGTTTGTAGAACACCAAAAATATGGTCATCGACGTAAATTTTGCCACATATTAGAATTTCCACAGCCCCGTATCTTATCGTAAATAGAGTATGGATAATGGTACCTTTAAGTAAAACCTTTGGACTCAGTAATTGCGAGTTCACCATACCAGGCTCTTGGAGCTCTCAATCCATATAGAGCTTTCCTTAGACGTAAAACTTTTTTCTTGATATTAGGATAAAGAACATAAACCCTTCGGTTGTGCAACATAAACTCCTCCTTTAGTGGACCATAAGAAAAGACGATTATTTAAAAAAAATTAACGTCCATCTGATTAATTGGAAAAGACTTGTGTGCAGCATATGCGGCAAAAATCCGAACAACTTCCAAGCGAGAAACTGGAGAAAATGACTCCTCGAAATCAATTCCCTCTTCCTGAGCATATCCCTTAGCTACAAGTCGTGCCTTATTGCGAAGTACAATTTGATCTTCATTTTACTTTATGTGTTCATATCATACCAACCTTAAAGCTTGATTACAGTCTTGCTAAATGGTTTGTCGACGAGGACTTATAGTCTGTCAAACTGATGAAGTTCATTCTGCATTGCCTCGATCCATGCAGAATCAGCATTGCTTCCTTAATGGTTTTTGGTTCAGCTGTACTCACGGTGAGCGCGAACGTACACATTTCAAGATCTATTGCAAGTTGTCGTTGTCGTTGTTTTTACTGACTTGGATAGATTCCACAAACTTGTTCTCAGCGGTGATCTACTGGTCTAGTCTGTATTCAGGAATCGTGTGGTTGATTAGAAGGTATGCATTATTGAGTTAATCATTGTTGCTAAGGAAGACTCAAGTAATTACTCTGTATCGGTGTATAAGAACGATTGAATAAAGTTTATCTGTGTATCCTCTGCTTGAATATCGTTATTTCCCTCATCATTAACCATTTGTAGTAGAGTGTGTTGTTGAAGATTAAATATTCGTTGTAGGTGGTTGTCTTGTTGTTTAGAATTATAGGCGGGAGAAGAAGACTTGTTGACACTTGAAGTACCTGCAGTGAAAAATTCATCGTACAAAGGACCGAATAGAAGATCCAACTCTTGTTTTGATGGAGCTGTTGTATCTAATGAAGGAGAAACATTTTATAGTTGTGGCGCAGGGCCAGAGTTATCATAGTCTGACTCCTTTTGTCGTTGAAGAATGAGGCCTGAAGTGTTATTAACAACAGACGTCTCAGACATCTTTTTGATCTCATCAAATCTAAGATGTATGGATTCAACTATCAATCGGGTTCTCTTGTTGTAAACTCTATATCCCTTGGACTGAGTGGAGTATCCTACCAGAATGCACGGATCCCCTTTTTCTTTTATCTTGTCTAGATTTTCACCATCTCTGGTTAAGTAACAGGTGCAATCAAAGATGTGAAGGTGTCTAATTGAAGGTTTCATGTCATTGATGATGTGATATACAATCTTCTCATGTGTTGGGATGATTATAGATCTGTTTTGAGTATAGCATGTGGTTGTAATTGCTTCAGCCCAAAAGAACAAAGGAAGTTTAAAAGCTGAAAGCATCATTCGAGCAGCCTCAATAAGAGTACGGTTTCGTCTTTCGACAACGTCGTTTTGTTCAGGTGTTCGAGGAGTAGATGTTTGATGCTTAATTCCTTATTCTTTGAAATATGCATGAAGTGTCTTGTTTAAGAACTATGTGCCTCTGTTAGTTCGAACAATAATCACTTGAGCTTGAAGATTTCGTTGAATCATCTTGAGAAAACCTTTTAGAACTTCTGGTGTTTCATCCTTGGATCTTATAAATAGAGTCCAAGTGTATCTGGAATAGTCGTCAACAATTACCAGAATTTATTTCTTCCTATTGATGCTTTTAACACGCATAGGACCACATAAGTCCATATGAAGCAAATTTAGCCGTCCTTTAGAACTTGGAACAACCTTTGTCTTGAATGAACTTCTTTTTGCTTTAATCGGTTCACAAGAAGAACATAGTTGATCCTTGACATATTTCAACTTAGGTAAACCAATCACGATGTCCTTCTTGGAAAGCAGGTTGATGTAGTCGAAGTTAAGATGAGAAAGCCTTTGATGCCACAACCATGCTTGAGTTGGTGAGGCTTTAGCCATGAAAAAGATTGAAGCTGATGAAGTGGTTTCTTGAAGAGAAATTATATAGAGATTAGATCCACGATTACCGATGAGTAAATCGTTTCCCTAAAGATCTCTAACAAAATAAGTAGATTTCTGGAAAGCAACCTCTAAATCCGCATCATAAAATTGACCAACTGAGAAGAGATTGTGATTGATGCCTTCGACATAATAAACCATGTTGATCGTGATATTTCCTTGAACCAAATCCTCGTATCCAAGAATTAGAGAAAATTGATCATTGCCAAAACGAACGATACCCATATATTTTTCAACAAAATTGCACAGCAACTTTAGATTGGCTGTCATATGCTTTGTGCATCTAGAGTCAACAATGAATAGGATGAGTTAAACAATCTGCAAGGGAATTAAAGGACGATGGAACACTTGACAAATTAGATCCTAAAGTATTTGTGATTTTTAAGACATTAGTTATCCTAGATGCATTATCTATTGTTGGACTAATACTTGTGTTCACATCTTATTTCCTAACTTTAGGCACCCATTTCATTTTTGTCTTAGGAACCTATTTATATCATGATGGGCATTGTTGTGATACCCATCATTTTCATGCCTTACTAGTTTGCTCATAAAGCATCTTATAATAACTCTTGGATTTTTGGATAGTGGATACTCATGCAACTGTTTTCTTAGGGGGTGTTACAACAGATTTGTTTACTTGACTTTTGGGTTGTCTAGTACTAATATTCCTTACTTTAGGCTTTTTAGTTCTACCATTCACGTCATTTAAAAATTTAGAAACACAAGCATCATGATTCGAATTAAACACATATTTTCCACAAGTAGCACAAACATCATTAACATTCAAAGTTCTGGATTTTAAACTGTCATTACACAGTTACAGACTTTGTTTTATTAGAATTACTAGAAATCCTATGGTGGTCTTTTACTTCAGTCTTTTTAAACTTTACTTGACTATTGGTTGGCACGACCTTATCTTTCATTTGAGCGCTCCTAAGCTATGGTCTGCTAACACTAGTTCGGTGAATTACTCCTGTAGAGGTAGACACACGAGGATTAGTGTTTTTAGAAGTCTGAGGCAACTGTGGTGCTCTAGTTTGTGTTGGCTTTGTGTTAATTCGATACATTCTTGGTTTAATCACATTTGTATTTCTTACAGCTTGCCTTGCTGTTTGAGGCAAAATCTGTGTAGTGACTGGTTTTGATAAACCCACTGACACATTAGTTTTGGGAACCAACTTTGTCTTTGAAAAATTTTTCCTCTCAAGAGAGTTTGAAAAAGGAGTCGGTTTGCCTAAAACTAATGCTTTTGGAATCCTTTGAGCATTTGGTTGTCGAACAACAGATGGTTTATCAAACTTAGTTTCCACAGAATTTCCTTTGCATTTCTCAATGAGTTTTTTTAACTCACTTATAGCAATGTTCTTGTCTTGCAATTGAGCTTTTAGATCTTGTATTTCGAAATATTGTTCACGTTCTTTTAGAAATACATTTGACGCTTTTTCTTTGCAAACTGTGTCATTTTTCATTTGTTCTTGACATTGTTGTAAAGCAAGTTCAAGAGAAATTGAGTGTTTTTCTAATTTAGCAAAACTTCGTGAAAGCTCATTATAAACTTCTTTACTAACAGTTTCGGTTTGTTTAGAAAGCTTATGTGCAATACATTCACATTCTTTCACTTTATGAAGATATAAGCATTGCAATTTAGTGTGAGCATCTAAATCAGATAAATAATGCAAATAAGAACACATAACATCTTGTGAAACACCCTCTTGCAGAAGTAGATCATACATGTTTGAAAAATCTGCTTTATCAGATTCAAGTTCATCAATTTCTTTTTTAAAGGATTCAACTTACTTTAAATCAGCATGCATTTCTTGCTTAAGTTCATGAACAAATTTGAAACTATCATTTTGTGTCTTTAGGGAAAGAGGCATCAAACATGTTTTAATTAAGATTTCCATATCATGAGCAGTTGGTGCACGAAAATGATCATGAGAATGTTTTTCCCAAGCTTGATCAACAAGTTCTCTAAAATGATTTATGTTATTCGTCATTACATTATAAGCTTGTCTACTTTTACTAATTGATTTTTAAGTAGGTAAGAAACCGATGTTTTTGAAAAAATTTGGTTTAGATTTAACAAAAGATTTTCTCCACATTTTCTTTCTTACTTTATTTACATGTGCCAATTGATCATGATATTCCTATGACTTTGGTTTAAAATTTTCATAAAGACTATTTTACTTTGTGTATTCATAAGTTTCACTAAGTCTTTATTCAGTTTTGATCTACTCTCTTTTTCAAGAGTCAAGGTCTCTTCCCTATCAGGGACGAATCTGTTTGTAGGATCAGATGTGTCATATGGAATCTCATACAAACATGGTTTTTCAGATTGAGCTTTCTTGAGGTACATTGGATTTGCAAAATTTGGTCTACCATTGAATGTTGAGTTGAGCCTTTGGGAGCTAACATATGAATGGTTTGAATTGATTGATTCCTTTTATAAACAATTTCATTCAAAAACTTTAATTGTTTTTCCATCGAAATCATTTTGTCAATCTCTTTTTCTTCCTTAAGTTTCAAATCCGTTATTACCTTGGTTTTTTCTTTGACAATACCTTCGTAATGTGACTTTCTTAAAAAACTTTGTTTGACTAACTCATCATGTGTCTCTTTGACAACTAAAATTTCATAGGCTTTTAGTTTTAAACCTTCTTTTATGTCAATTTTTTGAGCTAATAGTCCTAGAGTTTCATTTAACTTTCGTTCAAGTTTGTCATAATCAACTGTACGGTCATTTAAGGTCTTGTACGTCTCAAGCTCAGTCTGTTTACTTTGAAGTGCAATTAGGCAACTATCCCGAGTAATATTAGACTCCTCAAGATTGGATTTGCACTCTTTTAATTCTTGAGTCAATGATGCATTTGCTTTCTTTAATTGCTTTAAAATCTTTTTGTTCTCTTCGGTATCAAGTGTTAAATTTGCAATTAAATTAGCAAGCGCAACACGCTCAACATCACATTCTACATCATTTTGGTCAGTCTGAATATCATTATCACACATATTCGGTGAATCAGGAATGACATTACTATCAACATTTTCCACTACACATGTGTTACTAATGGATTCAGGTTGCTTAGAATGCTGTCTCTCATTAGCAAACACATTATATTCAGCATCATATTGTACCTATTCCAATGGCTCAGTATCAGTTCCTGAGTCTGCAATGGGAACCTCCTGAATATTTGCCATATAGCTGTAATGTGCTTCCAATTCTTGTTCATTGATCTCTTCATCCGTGTCTTCTAGCCAATCAGCTTGCTCTAATTGTAATGGAACACCTTTCTCAGCTTGTTTGCACAACAACATCTTTTCTTTGTGATACATGTAGTCTTTTACCCTTTTTGGTTTCCTGCATTCCTTAGCAAAATGACCAAA
This sequence comes from Tanacetum coccineum, assembly GCA_026074375.1. Taxonomy (NCBI): domain Eukaryota; kingdom Viridiplantae; phylum Streptophyta; class Magnoliopsida; order Asterales; family Asteraceae; genus Tanacetum; species Tanacetum coccineum. Next base: position 6,117 of record BQNB010083657.1, on the reverse strand, counting down.
TTCCTTGCAATTGAAACACTGTATCCCAGTCTGCTGCACTACCTGACTGCCTACAGTCTCCCTAGCCCCAGCAACAGTCACTGTCCTCTGATTCCTAAACTGCCCAGTCTGATTATCATTCTTGTACCTTGGAGAAGTATCCACATTCTTGTTTCTGGAGTTTGAAGAAGTTCTGAGGTTGTTGTTGGTAGGTTTGTAGATCTTTTTGAAGTACTTTGCAATGAGTGCCAAGTTTTTCTGCATATCCTTATCTCTCTGAGCTTGTTCTGGATCACTGTCTTCTTCAGAAGCTGACTCAGATGGAGGTGTGATTGGTTTGGCTATCTCTTTGCCTTTGTATTTGGTAGATGCATTAGATCTGGTGGAAGATGATTGTTTTGATGGTGGTGCATATGATTTGTGAGATTTTGGTGCTTGATAATAAGGATCTGGATATTGTTGAGCAGCAGCAACAAGTGCTAATGGGTTAGCATTCTTGGCTATTCTCTCAGCACGGATTTCATTAACTTCCTTTTGATACTGTTTTAGAACGTCAAAGAGCTTGTGATATGAGACTGTGTCCAAGTCATGATTTTGCTTGACAATTGTCACAAATCTTGACCATTTTGGTTGAAGTTGTTGAAGAAACTGAACATTGACTTGCATCGTAGCAACTGTCAAGTTGTTTCTTATCATTTCATTCATCATCTTGTAAAATCTGGAGTAGTATGACTCCATTGACTCTCCATCATGAGAAGTGAATTTTCCAAACTCCCAAAACAAATTAGTCTTGACATCTTGAATGTTAAGAGATTCACCTTGTTGTAGCCTTTCAATAGCTATCCACATTTCATGAGCTGTCTTGCAAGCATCAACAGTTGAGTAGATTTCATCCCCAATTCCAGTCAATAGCAAATGGATTGCTTCCTTTTCTGATTCATAATGAGCTTTGTTTTCAGGAGACATAGTCAAGAGTGTCTCAACTGCTGTTCGTTCTGGAACTGCTGGAGTATCATCTGTTGCAGGTACAGCTGGGATTGTGACAGTAGTGAGCTTGTATGGACCTTCGAGAATGCATTTCCTCAAGGCATCACCATTTGGTCTTGTATCAATGATCTTGGAAAATTGATTGCCTTTTGAGCATTCTTGTGTGCAAGCATTGGTGGACGATCTCTGGAACCAGCTGCCATGATGTTGTTATGCATTTGACTGTTGCTTATTGTTGTTGTGATTAGAGTAGTCATGATGAATGATTGATGTGATATGAAGTGAAAATGATTTTTGAGGATCTTAATTAGGTAAAGTGATTGTGGTTGTGGAGTGAAAGTCAATTAAGTCTCATTAAGGATTTTTACTAATGTCTTTGATTTAAACCACAGAAAAGAATGGATATCTTATGCGGAGATTTTACAAATTCAAGAATAAAACTGTGAACAATGATGAATTGTTGTTGTAATAGCCGTTGTGGTAATGAAGACGTACTTGGCCTTTTGTTTACGATTAATGAGCTAACAAGGACTAACAGAGAAATTTGGTTTAAAAGGGACTAACGGTTCAGAATAGTTTCAACTTAAAGGGTTAATAATTCAACAAAGGACTAGCTTTGAAATTGTCTTTAAGTTCAGGGCTGCATGTGTCACTTTTTAATTTTTGTTTACTAATTAACAAATTCCCTCCAAAACTATGTCTTCTTCGTTTTAAAAGTTATAAAATGGAACGATTCTATTTCCTTGCTCGCGAACTTGTACGGTTATCGTCGGTGAAAACCAAATATATCATGATGATCTACAAAGAATCGCGATAGTAATGGTTGTAGTTAGAAGAAGCTGTGATCAACCGACACTCAAAACCGAATGAAAAACTCCAAAACGACTTTAAACAGTGTTTAATTTGCATTAGTCATGTGATGACTTAACTTGCCTTTCAAGAAAGTACTTAAGGCCGCATCTAAGAACGGAGTAGTAATCGCCTCTCAACTGTGAAGAAGTATTTTGCCTCCACGTGTGAAAGTTGAATGTATTTCTGCAGTCACTTTGAAAAGATTATTCGCCTCGCTGTAGTGCGCTTAATTCTGCGCCTTATTTCTTGTGCTTAATTGCACTGGACAAAAAACTTGTGCGCTTAATTCGACTCTAAACTTTTGTTAATTCGCCCTGCAAATTGAGTTCCTTATTCGCCTTGCACAAAAAAATTTCCCTTATTCACCTTTACAGTGGTGCCTTATTCGCTTCCACAAAAAACAAAAATGTACAACGTACTTTTTGTCTTGTTACCAAAAACCAACAAAACGTTCTTTGTCCTTCTTGCTAAAAACGTGGATCTTGGTCTCCTTGTTGTTTCAAACCGTGGACCACACGAAATAAGCCAAGAAAACTTTTCTTAACAATAAGCTCTTTTCCAACACAATAAGCCACGAATATAAGCAACAAATAAGCTTCAAAAAGCTGTTTTAATGAACCAATAAGCCACGAAAGGAACTACAATAAGCTTTAAGAACAAGCAAATAAGCTAGAATATAGCCGTGACCTTTTCTAAAAAAACAAGCTTGAATAAGCTGTTAAAACCACTAAAAGGCCACAAAACTTATAAAATTTTGATAAGCTTTAGAACCACGAAAAGACAAACTTAATAAGCTATCTAACGAATAACCAAGACACGAAATATTGTTTAGTAAAAAAACTAAGTTAGCTTTATAACAAAGACGTGAAAACTTTTGTTGATATTAGTAAATCCAAAAACAAAACCATGAAAAACTTTGTTATTAAGCCTAAAGAAAGTAGTTATAAAGCCCAACTAAGTACGTTTTTGTTGCATAGAAACATAAGAAAGAAAAAAATAGGCCGCATGTATAATAAGTCTAACAAAGAACGAAACCAATAAGCTTAAATTACCACAATAAAAAAACCACGAAAGCCACCCGAGGCTCTTGAGTTCATCTTGTTTAGAACCATAGCAATCCCACCTTTTCACTTCACTGCGATGAACCAAATGATAAATGATATTAGAGAAAATGGAGAAGAGTGCGAGGTGGTTTGAGAGAGAAAGTACGAGAGAAAGATAAGAGATGGTTTGATTACATGTTAAAATAACAAAGGAGACATACACCAGTTACATGGTGGAAAAGGGTGTATACACCCACTTACTGGTATCTGAGACGTGTGCGGCTTTAGATGGTGGGAAGGGCTCAGGTTGTTAATTGCACTTTAAGCCGACTACAAATACAATATTAGAATACTAGTAAACGAGCCAGATACCCATAACTTAGTACTATATGACAATATATATTTAATAAAGACCGGTGCTTGCTGCTATAATTTGTTAGACAGCGTCCTGTTTCGACTCAATATTTGTAGGCTATACAAGCGGACCCCATCCGATCCAACAAAGTCACACATCCTGAGATAGGCGTTCCTTATGATCCAACTAAAATTACGAAGCATGGGGTAGGGTACCCTTTCGATCTAAAACAAATCACGAAGCAGGGGGTAGGCGTACCCAATTCCGGTCCAATAAATCATGATGCATGAGGTAGGCGTACCCTTCCGATATGAAACAATTCACAAAGCAATGAGGTAGGCGTACCCCCTTCCGATCCAACTATGCTATACTACATAAGCCCATATTTATATTAATATCAATTAATGTCCAAAAATAAGTAAACAATTATTTGCAGCACTTAATAAAACATTCAAAATCAATTTAGTATAATTTTTCACCCCAAAGGAAAACATAGAAACTGGGGGATATGAATACTCACTACAAAACTCCACAACAGTACAAAAGTCCAAGCAATAAAATTGACACAATTTAGAATTAACGGGTTACACATGATCAAGGATTTACGGCCTTTATTCTTGGAACCACTTTCCAATTAATGGATACTATTGTCGAATAAGCTTCTTATAAACGTCACCAATCAAGATTGCCATACTTCGGAATATAATACTGAAACACTTTTTTATTTCAATATTGTCAATTTTTGGTAATTGCAGAATTTTAAGGTCACTTTACGAATTTTATAAAATATCAAATGACTTTCAATGACTTCCATATATTCCGTGTCCTAAAATCTCATTGTGTTCTTTAAATCCTACGGTAGTTGTAGTTTTCCAAAAAAGGTTGACAAGCTTTACTATTTTTCAAAAATTCGACAACACAAAGTGTCCAAAAAGTGATCTGATTCGACTACTAAAAACTTTGAATTGATCAGACCCATTTAGACAAATAGGAAAAATCTATAAAAATTCCAGAAAATCATAGACACATAGAACTTACTTTAGTTCAAGTTTCATCAATTAAAAAAAGGCGTTTTTAATGTGGTTTTAACCTCCCAAACTCAAACCGAAATATGTCTAAAATCATATACGACAACATGTTTGTAAAAATATTTGACTGACATCAACTTATGAAAAATTCACAAAACTATTTTTTTTGGAAATGTCAGACTCTCTATAGATAAATCTTAGGTCTAATAAAAATCGATAAAAGCTATTCATATGACCCGAGTTTATGATAGCTGATCATTACTTCATAATTACAGAACTTTTATAAACTCTAATCCATCAATTTAATTGTTACATAATTAAAACAAATATTAAAACATTTGTGTGATTAAGAGTATAAAAGTTTAACTGATTTAAGATTAGCAAAGAGATCAAACCTTGATTTTTAGAAGCTTCTAAAAAACAACAATGGAGGCTAGGGTTTGAGGGATAGGTCAACTAGGGCAAGATAGAAAAATAAAAATATTGTTTTAATTTTATAAAATTAGTTTCCTAATACAATTGGGCTTTTCTTTTTTTTTAGCCGATCCAAACCAACACCCCCTTAAATAATTATTTTTTTTTATTTTTTATAAAAATTTCATTCCCCTCCCCTTCCGATATATTATTTATATATTTTTGTTTTATATTTATACCAAAACTGATTCACTACTTAATTTTTTTTAACAATTAATTAAATAGAACTACTTAAAATAAAAACGTTATTTTACCATTAATTTTCTCCCAACAAGTATTTATTTTAGAATAAAATAAATAAATTAGGATTGATTAAAATAATCTCAACCAAGATAACGATCTTACGTTACATTGTACCAACTGTAAAAATAATGAAAATCACTATACTTCTGAAATCACCATCACATACGAAATAAAATGACTAAATCATTCATTTCTATACTCACAAGCACATATTATAGCACACATATCATATCACATAAACCACCAAATAGACTTACGCACATAGATTAAAACACATAAAGCTAGCTAGGTTAACACTAACGGTTTAACCTTCCTAAATCGTGATTGTCACAAAGAATAGGGTTGTTATCAAGAACAAAGCAAGGTTGGTTGCTCGGGGGTTTAATCATCAGAAAGGGATTGATTACGTGGCAAATAGATTTCTCACTATGGTTGATACAAGATATATAAACCTTTTCAAGTTTTGTTAGGCTATCATTTCATCATCATAATACACGAAAATAAAAGGAAAACTCTTAGAGAGAGAAAGAACTAGAGAGAGAAATAAAAGAAAGAAAAATGGAGGCTTTCACTATGAGAAAATGAGAAGCAACACCCTCCTAACATGCTAGAAGGGTTGTATTTATAATACAAATAGTATGGACTCCTTGTTGGGTCGTTTGGCCCTTTAATGGACCGAACTAATGGCCTTGAGCCCGACAACTAGGCCCAATTAGCTTAAATGAATTCCCGTAAACTATATTTTCCTATACAAGTCTTGGGAATATTAATGACAATCACTTTACATAAAAACATGGCTAGCAATCTCCCTCTAAGGGGTAGTCATAACACTTATGGCTTCACGTCTTATGACATCTTGAATCTTAGAGCCTTGACTTCTTGGGAATTCTTTTGATGTTCCTCTTGCATGCTTGTGATCTTGGATCTTGATTTTTGACTTGATATCTCTTAACTTAATCTTGATATCTTGGTCTTTTGCCTTGACTTTATCTTGACTCGTCATGGACTAGAAGCTGCTGCCATTAGGAAAACCTGCATGTATAGGTTAAAGATAAACATATATGGACGAAAATGTCTTTGTCACTTTGTCGAATACGATTGCAATAACCACGGTTCCTCGTTAATTAGTATAAATACTACATGTGATCAAGTAGAA
>BQNB010083656.1:0-26708 GCA_026074375.1 Tanacetum coccineum | reverse complement strand
TAGATGGCATAGGTAGGTTGTGTGAGCTCGTCTACTTTAGTTATGCAAGTTACATTGCATATTGAGATATTGGTAATGCTAGTAATGTAATAAAGTGAAAAATTTCCCCGTACAATTGTGATCATAGTAAAATAGGTTGATTTTGCATTTGACGAAAATTTTGGGTTGTTGTAATACGTAAACCTTAGGATCAACGAGTATGTTCTAATTAATTGGTAAAATTGTCGCCGTTAAGCAGTAAGTGGGTAAAGTCTTTATGAGCTATGGTTTAACAAGATCACCATTGCTTTAATTCGTAAGATAGATTATAATCAGCAAATAAGGATGCTTTATGCAAATGCTTTAATTATGACATAATTAAGGTGTATATGTCTTAGGAAGAAGTCTCGCCTAAGTCTAAGAATGATATACCACCTCGAGATAAGCAATTATTGCACTGAATAAACAAAACAACTTCTAATCGGATTAATGATGGCTAATACAGTTTTCTATTATAAGGCTTGACCGCTCTTTTATCTTCTGTTAATTTACTTGTGTGGGTTAAAGTGTCTTGAATTGATTGTAGTCACCACCAAACCCGTGCTAGTCTCTCAGACTGAAAAAACCCCTCTTTTAACCTGTTAGAATTAGGATTAGAACTAACATAGGATTAGCATAATTTTGACTTAGATTAGAATTAACTTAGATTAGTAAACCAAAGTATTAATAAATTGAAAGATTTAACCTCGCTTAAAGTGTTTGACATCCTACTTACCACGAATCTACCACCGACCGGGTACACTGCCCGTTAAAGTGTTGTTTTTGGTTAAGTCAGCGAAATATAAATTTAAAACTTGAATCATAAAAATATACACCACACAATGACACATTAAGTTTTTGGAACCGTTGTCGGGGAGTGAAAATTAATCGTGATTTTTATTTTATATTTTGGTTTTTTAGCATTTAGATCTAACTCTTAGGGTTAGTGTAATTTATATTAGTGTATATTCTTGTATATTCTGTATATTTTTTGTATATTTGTCTTTAATTGTTTGCTTGTATATTTGTGTGTTTAATTTAATTGTTTTCCTAATACACTATTCTGGTCGATAACTCGATACGGCGTATCCATCTCCATTGGATACGGCGTATCCAACTTTCTGTTCAATATAGCGTATTCGGTCAAAAGATTAATACAACGTATTCACTTCAATTGAATACGACGTATCGATTATCTGAAACAGAAACAAAACCTAAGTTTTCATATTTGATTTCAGTGCTAAAATTTTTGTATCTTTCTATTAAGAGCCTGTCCTACTGATTGTTTATCCTTTGTTTTAGGTAGTGCATGACAAGGAGTTCTACGAGCAAACTATTCACACCTTACGAAGAACCTGAACGATAATTTAAATCATCAAGGAATCACTTCAAGACACTAAGTCTTGACGAATTGAGATCGCCTGGTTTCGATCTATTTTCTGACCAAGAAGACTATTCGGAGGAAGAAGTTGCGAAAACAATGGCGGAAACTATGGAGCAATACATGAGCAAGACTCGAGCTGACTATAGATCGGGGGTTGCTAGGCCTAAAATTGAAGACAAATATCACTTTGAACTAAAAGGCCAATTTCTTAAGGAGCTTTGAGAAAACACATTCAGCGGTTCGAATCATGAAGATGCGAATGAACACATTAAGAAAGTTCTTGAAATTGTTGACTTATTCCATGTTCCTAACATTATTCAAGATCAATTAATGCTTCGAGTCTTCCCTATATCCTTAACTAGAGTCGTAAGTCATTGGTTAAGAAATGAACCAACTGGATCAATTAAAACTTGGGAAGAACTTAAAACTAATTTGTGTGGTACTACTTGCAATGCGATACATGCCTGGTTTAATCACATTTGTGTTTCTTACAGCTTGCATTGCTGTCTTAGGTAAATTCTGTAGAGTGACTGGTTTTGATAAACCCTCTGACTCATTAGTTTTTGGAACCGACTTTTTCTTTGCAAAATATTTTCTCTCAAGAGAGTCTGAAAAAGGAGCCGGTTTTCCTAAAACTGATGGTTTTGGAATCCTTTGAGCATTTGGTTGTCGAACAACAGATGGTTTATCAAACTTAGTGTCTACAGATTTTCCCTTGCATTTTTCAACGAGTTTTTTCAACTCACTTATTGCCATGTTCTTGTCTTGCATTTGAGCTTTCAAATCTTGTATTTCAACATATTGTTCACGTTCTTTTCGAAATACATTGGACGCCCTTTCTTTGCAAACTGTGTCATTTTTCAGTTGTACTTGACATTCTTGTAAAGCGATTTCAAGAGAAATTGAGTGTTTTTCTAATCTAGCAAAACGCTGTAAAAGCTCAGTGTAAATCTCTTTACTTACAAAATCAGTTTGTTCAGAAAGCTTTTGTGCAAGACAGTCACATTCCATGACTTTATGAAGATATAAGCATTGTAATTCAGTGATCTCATCTAAATCAGATGAAGTTAGCAAATAAGAACACATAACATCTTTAGACACACATTCTTGCAAAAGCATATCATACATGTTGGAAAATTCTGCCTTATCAGATTCAAGTTCATCAAGTTCATCTTCAAGAGATTCAACGTACTTTAAATCTGCATGCATTTCTTGCTTAAGTTCATGTATAAACGCGAGACTATCATTCTGAGTCTTAAGGGCAAGGGGCATCAAACATTTCTTAACTAGGATTTCCATATCTTGTGCAGTTGGGTGTCGAAGATAAAGATGGTCGTTTGAATGTTTTACCCATGCTTGATTGACGAGTTCGTTCAGATGATTAATGTTGTTTGTCATGACATTATATGCTTGTCTACTTTTGCTTACTGATTTAGACACTGGTAAGAAATCTATGTTTTTGAAAACATTTGGTTTTGTTTTTACAAATGATTTTCTCCACATTTTCTTTCTTATTGCATTTGCCTGTGCTAACTGAATTTCATAATGCTGGGCTGGGGGTTTGAAAATTTCATAAAGACTATTTAACTTCGTGTAGTCAAATGGTTTGACTAAGTCTTTATTCAATTTAGATCGACTCTCTTCAGCAAGAGTCAGAATCTCTTCCCTATCGGGGATGAGTCTGGTTGCAGGATCAGATTGGTCTTGTGTGATCGCATACAAACCTGGGTGCTCATTTTGAGCCTTTTTGAGGTACATTGGATTGGCAAAGGTAGGTCTTCCATTAAATGTAGGGCATTTGGGTGCTAACATATGAATGGTTTGGATTGATTGACTCCGTTTGTAAACAATTTCATTCAAAAACTTTATTTGGTTTTCCATTGAAATCATTTTGTCAATATCTTTCTCTTCCTTAAGTTTCAGATCCGTTATTACCTTTGTTTTCTCCTTGACAAGACCTTCGTAATGTGACCTAGTTAAAAGACTCTGTTTGACTAACTCATCATGTTTCTCTTTGACAATTGAAATTTCATAGGCTTTGACTTTTAAACCTTCTTTTATGTCAATTTCTTTTTGAGCTAATAGTCCTAGAGCTTCATTTAACTTATGTTCAAGTTTGTCATAGTCAACTGTACGATCATTAAAAGCCTTGTACCTCTCAAACTCAGTCTGTTTGTTTTGAAGTGCAACTAAACAACTATCCCGGATACTATTAGATTCTCCTAGAGTTCTACTAGTTTCCGCAAGAATAGATTTGCACTCAGTTAACTCTTGAGTCAATGTTGCATTTGCTTTCTTTAATTGCTTTTGTATCTTTTTGTTTTCATCGACATCAAGCTTTAAATTAGCAATTAAATTAGCAAGTGCAGCACGCTCATCATCACATTCTACATCATGTTGGTCATTCTGAATATCATTATCACACATATCCGGTGAGTCAGGAATGACATTACTATCACCCGTTGATTCGTAGTTTTACGTACCTATAAAATATATAATAATAATACTACTTAGGCAAATTCTAACTATTCACCTTTAACCAAGGTAAAAAGTCAAAACTTACAAAAATAATATATAATATATATAATATACGTATGTTTGACCGGGCAAGTATGATCATCCGGGTCGTTATCCCCAACGACTAGTGAAATTGAGACCACATTTTAAGTTGGATCTTGATTTGAATTAAGCAAAATGATGATTAAAATCCTAAATTTTTGACTTTTAATTAAAAACTTAATTAAACTAATTAAAATCTAACCCTAATTATTAAGCAAAATTAATTAAACTAATTTAAAATAAAACTTAAGGACTAAACGTGCAAAAAGGACTAACTAGGAAACTAACTAACGGGCAGGGACAAACTTAGAAAACAACTAAATTTTGAAAAGTTACACTTCCTACCCTAAGCGTCTACCCCGACAACAAACTAAGGACCGAATTAAAGTGAAATTTTTAAAAGTGCTTAAAATGAAAAACTCAAAGAAGCAAAGTTGTAGAGAAAACTAATGGAAACAAAATTAATAAAAGCTACTTGATCTGAAAATCAATAATAAGCTCAAAAAGAGCTTATTTGTAAACTGGTCACAGAAAGGAAGGCTTAACCTTCGATTTTAGAAAATAAGCTATAAAAAACTCAAAACTAGATCAAAATGAAAAAGGAAAGAAGTCTTAAAGAGCTTATGATGTGCTTAATCTAAGAATGCAAAGAAATCAAAGCTTAAACTACTCTTATGCTACTGAAATTGATCAAGATGGGTTAGCCATTCTTTGGCCATTCTTTCAGCACGGAGTCATTAACTTCCTTTGGTATGTTTCAGAATGGTTCAAAGAGCTTATGATATGGAACTTCATCCTAACTTGTGTTGTTGCTTACAATTGTGACAAAATCTTGACCATTCTGGTTGAAAGTTGTTGAAGAAATTGAACATGACTTGGATCGTTGCAACTGTCAAATTGTTTCTTGATCATTTCATTCATCTATTTTTTAGATCTTGTGTAGTATGACTCAAATTGTTTCTCCATCGTGAGAGGTGAATTGACCAAACTCCCAATAATAAGTTTACTTGACACTTCCAATATTGAGTGATTCACTTGTTGTAACCCTCCCTCGATGGCTTCCCACATTTCTTGAGCTGTCTGACATGCATCAACAGTTGAGTAGTTTTCGCTCAATTCCAGTCAATATCAATTGAATGGCCTTCTTTTTCAGAAATTTATAATGAGCTTTGTTCTCAGAGTCATATTCAGAACTGTCTGACTGATGTTTTTACAGGAACTTCTGGAGAATCCCTGATTGCTGGACAAATTGTGTAGTGCACATTGTTGAATTTAAGGGACCTGTGAGAATGCTCTTTCGTAAGTGCTATCACCATTTGGTCTTGTATCAATGTATCGTAAGAACCGTGATCGCCATTGTGCATATCGTCCTGTTGCAAGCATTGGTGGACGATCCCTTGAACCTGCTGCCATTATGTTGTTGTGCATTTGACTGTCAGTTGTGGAAGTTGCAATTGGAGTCGTCATTGATGAATTATGAAGTGAGAATGATTTGTAGGATCTTAAGCAGGTAAAGTGATTGTTGTTGTGGATTGAGTACAATTATGGATTTAAACCGAGAGAAGAATCGTATCTTTCACGGGATTTTACAAAATCAAGAAAAAACCGTAAAAACAAAAATTACTAATTCGGTTCTAGTTCGGTTCTTATGTAAATCACCTAGTTCGGTTCATGCTTGTTCGGTTCGTTGGTTCGGTTGTGTAATTCGGTTCTAAAAGAGATCAACTAGTTCGATCCCTTAGTTCGGTCCACAAGAGATGTCACTCGTTCGGTTCTCTTGTTCGGTCCACAAGAGATTGCACTAGTTCGATTGTCTTGTTCGGTCTATAAGAGATTTTCCTAGTTCGATCGACCTTGTTCGATCCAAACACACCACTCGTTCGGTCCTCGAAAGATGAGTCTCGTTCGATCCTTGAAGGAAAACACTCGTTCGATCCTTGAAGAAAAAACACTCGTTCGATCCTCGAGTATTTCACTCGTTCGATCCTAAGAAGATACTAGTTCGATCCAAACTAAAGATCCTCGTTCGATCCTCAAAGGAAATACTAGTTCGGTCCAAAACTGAAAAACCCTCGTTCGATCCCTGAAGTGAGAGCTAGTTCGGTCCTTGAAGCACGCCTTCTAGTTCGATTCTCTTTGTTGTCACTTGTTCGATTGAGTCACTAATAGCACGATCTTTTCGTCCTCGCGTTTTTCTTAGCCACGCACAAAATAAGCAATTCGAACCACGACTAAAACGCGTATAGGCCAAGAAACCAATTCGAACCACTTTGCTTTTAAAAAAAACGAAACCACAAAAACAAAAAACAACAAAACAAAAAATTACAAGCACGAATCAACCACGAAAACTAACAAAAACTAAACCCACCCGTGGCGAATGATACCAAATGTCGGTTACCCTTAATCACTTTCACTTCATTATTGAAACAAGAAAAATAGATAAGATAAAATGGAAGAAATTGTAGAGAGAAGTTAGAGAGAGAAAGGTAGAGAGAAGAAAAAGATGGATGATTACTTGCAAAATTACAAAATGAGAATTAACAAGAATCAACACCCTCTCCATACTTGGAGAGGGGTATTTATACTTAATACCAAGAGGCTTTCATGCCTTGGTATTTCTACGGGCCGGGCTCGGGATTACTTGGGCTTTCGCCCGATACACGTGACCGGTTAGATTACATTTAAGAGCCCGTTTACCCGTGTAGCCTATTACAACGTATAATTAATTAAGTGACCGAGACCTAATATAATGAACGAACTTCCATTGTTCGACTCAATATATTTTGAGGCTAACATGAAGTATTATCCATTAATAAGTTCCCGAACCAAAGAATCAAAAACTTACCTTTTGTGTCACTTGCGAGGTACGGTTCATCTTTTAAAAGATAAACAAACTCAAAGAGGGGTATAAGGCGGGTTGTTCCTTGGAACTACGACCCTAAAGGAAAGAGGTTTTTAATAGCTTCACGCTTTCCTATTCCTCCGCTCCTTTGTGCGTTTTTCTTTTCGAAAGAGTTACCGAGAAGCTTGTTGATTATTAGGATTAAGTTGTCTTATTTCGTTCTTCGTTATTAAAATAAATTGTGAATTCATTTTTGATAAACCAAAAAGAATAAAAAAAAATTAGTGTAAATTTTCTTTTTATATTTTAGTGCATGCGCACTCGTTCTCAATCCCGTAATCTTAACCGTCAACAACAACAAGCCCCACCGGCTTTTGTTGAACCATTTAATCTTGAAGAACCAATTGAAAATCCAGCTCCTCCCGTAGTTCCGATGGCTGATAACCGGACTTATGATATATGATAATGAAGATTTGCAAAAAGTTCTACAGTTTAAAAATCTCGTTCTATTAAAATCAAGGTATTTACAAGGGGCCTAAAAAATTTGTTGCCATTGAGTCATGATTCATCCGTATTTTGACTAGGAAAAAATTGAACTAGTGGTTGAGTTGAAATGAGTACACACCTTTAAATCATAAAACCATGTGGAGTTAAAAGTTCACCAAGTTAAAATATGAGTGCTTAACATATAACATATATTGACAAATGTATCTTGTTTAATTGCTTGTTTAGAACTAGTGGAAAATCGGGGACGATGAATTTTTTTTTTATATCCGTCAGGACATCCGTTTATATTTCTATGGGCGCTTTTCATTCTAGATCCAATGTTATAAATAAAGGAAGTCAAACAGGTAGTTAAGAAAAGAAAAAGAAAATCCAAAAGATATTCCAGGGATAGTATGAGTGTACATCTAAAAATGTGAAAACGAACTTGTCGAAGCTATTGATTCATTAGTTCCCATGACGAACACTTTGCTACTTTTTCGAGTACTTAGTCGAAGGGTGATCCGACATTTCTTATTTTCTTAAGTGTTATTACTTCATTAACATTGCGTGAGGACACGGGCAAACTTAGTATGGGGGGTATTTTGGTATGTGGCTTTAATTACACAACCATTTTCCATTAAAAAAACGACTTAAATGACTAAAACTACCAAAAATACGGTTGTATTTGTATGTTTTGCATTTGTATTGTGCAGAAACGGATATTCAAGAAAAGGAACAAAAAGAAAGCCAAAAACAAACAAAACCAAGCACGGAATGGAAAGGACAAAGTCAAAAGTCAACCAAGTGAAGAAAATACAACTTGAGGGACTAAAAATTACCAAACCTCAAGTTGTATTACAAAAATTAAAAGACAAGGGTTGAAATTGCAAACCGGGCAAAGTTTGCAATGAAGTTATACAACTTGAGGGGACAAAGCTGCCAACTTACCCAAAAGCCATCTTTCCCGCCCCAACAAAACCCATATACAACTAGGGGATGTCTTCCCATACTTCTACCCTGCAAAACCACTCGACTAAGCCCTAGCCAAAAATCTTATGAACCACCCTACTATTTCCCCCAGCGTATAAAAGGCCATGTTGGGCGAATCCCTCACCATTCCCAGTATTTTCAATGGCTGAAATTGAACGCCAAAGAAGCAACAAAAAGAAATTGAAGGCTGGGATTTGCTTTAGAATCACCTCACACAACAAGCACACTTGTTTTTGCTCTCACAAAAGAAGCACAAGCTGCAAGTCCAAGAGATGAAGACTTCGGCTATAAATAGAGCCTTTTGTAAGCCTTTAAAAGGCGAGTTTTTAGTTAGTTTTTAATCTTAGCTTAATTTTTAAGTCATTTACAGCTTTTACTTTCAGCATTGTACAACTTTCAGTTTAATGCAAATTTAAGGTTTTAAGTCAATTTACAATTCCAAGTGCTAAGTTTCTTAATTGTGTTGTTTTGTGTTCAAAAAGCTATCAATACAGCTTATTTATAAGCTGCTTTAATTCAGTAAATTTCTAAAGTTAAGTAGTTAAGAGAAAATCACAAAAATCACACTCAAATATACCACAGCTTATTTTATGGATGATAAGCCAGTTCTGGATGGGCTTATGGACTCTCACTAGCTTGTTTTATACAAGCTAGAGCTTGTAGACTCTTTGTTTAACCTTGTTTTGAGCAAGGGTGTTGTAAGTCTTTCTTTTTCTTATATTTCTTATTTACTGTAGAACTGCTAACTAGTGCTTATTTGTTTCCTATACTTGCTTATTTATGCTTTATTATGATGTTTAGTGCTTATCTTGCTTAGTTGTTAGTCTAAAAGTGATTTGTGCAAATCTCTTAGTTAGTTCTGTTAGTTCATAAAACTGTTAGTTCAGAATTAAAACTGTTGGTTTAATTCAGCTTATTTAGGTGCTTATTCCTGATTGAAATCTGCTGATAAGTGTGTTAAGTTGTTATTTGATAATCTGTTTTTAACTAGGTTGAAATAAAAATGATTTTTGAAAACTTTAAGAGCTGTTTAGAACAAGCAGTACTAACTCCAAGTTAGTACCGCTAGTTCTCTTTTTGGGATTTTAAAGCTAGCGGTACTAACTCAAAGCTAGCGGTACTAACTCTAAGTTAGTACCGGTAGTTAGTACTGTTGATTCATTTTCACTTATCAGTTTATTATTTCTGCTTGTTTAAGATTTTCTTAGCTTTTTAGAGTAGATTAAGCCCATTTTCGTTTACTATCTTTAGTAGAGCTTACCTTAGCTTATTTGCCTTTTCATAATAATTCTAAAAGTTTATCAGTTTGTAGCTTTTTAGCTTGTTTGCTATTTTAGTTTAATCTAGTTGCTTATTCTTATGTCTAAATGCTTATTAGGGATAGTTAAATATCTGTTTTAGCTTATTTGCTTATTTCTTGTTTCATTGTGTTTTAGTAAAGCTAGCAGTACTAACTTATAACTAGCAGTACTAACTCCAAGTTAGTACCGTTAGTTATAACTGGTAGTACTATTGTTAGTACTGCTGAGTTTGTCCTGCTTATTTAGCTTAATTGCTTGCTGAATTTGCTTATTTAGAGTTAGTCTAGCTTATTTGGTTTTGTCTTAAGTTTATTTAAGCTTATTTGTGTTTTAGTTTAAAAGTTTTAAGTGTTTTTGCCATTTCTAGCTTTTACGCTTGTTCCAGCTTATTTTGTTTGTTTGCAATTGCTTATTAGGTTTAGTGTCCAATCATATCCAAATCCTTGTCATATTCAAACATCAATCGTCAATCGTCTTTCGATTTTCCATTTCAAGCCTCGTTGGGACATAACGACCCGGAAACACTCTATACTAACTGTCCGTTTTATATGATTTTGTGGATTCTGATCCTTGTTATGTATTTATATATGTTAATATTTATTTACATATAAAAAAGGAGTTAGTTCGCGTGAGTCACCCCTCTGCCACCACACCAACATCTCACCATCGTCATCATCAACATAGCCGCCACCCATTTGCGGCCTCCACCACCACCGACGCACCAACACCACCATCCCCATCACGTCGCCATCATCACCGTCACCACAACCATGACCCACTAAGGGTGTGTTGGTTTGTATTGCTCAGCCACCATCAGGGTGTGTTTGAGTAGAATACACGACTCAAAAGGGTGCGTGTGGTTTACCTGAATAAGCACCAAGGGTGCGTTGGGTTTTCTGCTAAGCACCATTAGGGTGCGTTTTGGTTTTGAGTCAGCCGCGTTTGGCTGTAACCGCACCAGGAGGGTGCGTTTGGTTTGCTTAAAACCCAAATGAGGGTGTTTGTTTCGGAGGCTAACACCACATCAGCCAAGGGTGTGTTCGGGTTGGGTTTCTAAGCTAAGTGGGTGCGTCGGGCTTGTTTTGGCAGCCATCGGCCAAGGGTGTGGTTGGTTGTACCACCATTAGGGTGCGTTGGGTATATGGCAGCAGTAGGGGGTGGGCAGCTAGGGGTGTTTGGTTGGCTGTGAAACCGCACAAGAGTGCGTTTGGTTTGTGGTAAAACAGCCCTGAAGAGGGTGTTTGGTTTTAGTTTAAACACCACGTAGGGTGCGTTGGTTTAGCATGAAAAATGACATAGGGTGCGTTTGTTATGTATAAAACAGAATAGGGTTCGATTTGGTGATATATGAAAACAAATTAGGTGCGATTGGTTTAGTAGGAAACAACACCACAGGTTCAGTTTGGGTTAGAGAATACAACAAAGGATGCGTTTGGTTTAGCGAAACAATAAGGGTTCGTTCGGTTTATACACTTGACTAATAAATATAACCCGAGACTTTATAAATTATAAATCAAATTAAAAATGGTGGTTAATGGTTAAATAAATATGATATTTATTAATTTGTTTAGTTATAAATATATATAAATATATATTTAAAACACGTAGATATTGAAAAGTGAAAAAGAAAACATTAGGTTTTATAAATATGGGAAACGATATATAAACGGAAATGTCATGGCGAAATTTATATAAATTTTTATATTTAGTAATGTTGTACTTAAGCTTCTATTAATTTAGAAACCGATAAAAAGGACTAAGTTATATTTTAGAGATATAATAATTTGTATTATACAATAACCGGATAAACGAACGAAAACTATATTTTTACAACGAGATAACTATTTTAGACACGACCCGTCGAGGAAACAAAATATAAATTTATAAAATATTATTTTATATTTTATAATTGTCCGCTAGAAGATAACATCATAATTGTTGTAAAAGCTTTACAAACATCGTTTGTTTAAACTATAACTTTAAGACGTGTGTCTACTTTTATGCAAGGACTTTTTATTAATTAAATTGGTGTCAAAATATCTTGTTTCAATTATTTTCTCACGTCTCTTATATAATACCTGTAAAGTATTATATACTTCACATTAATCTTTGGATTGTTTATCTTTGTTATATAATTCACGGTATGAGTTATATAAGGGTTTATTTTTCATATGTAATATATACGGGATATATTACATACTTTGCGTTCACTTTTCAATTTATTTATTTAACCAACCACCAAGCTGTTACAATTTAGAAATTTAAATCTTTATCAACGTGTCGAGTTGACGTAACCATTCATCGGGAAATCCAAATACATTATCCTAGGCTAGTGGGACTTAGCCGTTAATATTAGTTGCAACTTCTTGATCGAGCCGTTTCGTCTTCCATTTGTGTTGTGCATAGTAGATGCATATCTGTCAATCATTCTTCATCATCGAGGTGAGTTTCATAGCCTCGCTTTTCAATCTTTTGAATGTTTTATAAACCCGCGAGGGGGATACATGCTTGTCTATAAACTCTTTTACTTGCTCGGTTATCTTATAACAACGTGATTGTTTTTAAAGGATATTGTGAGTTTATAGCTCCCCTGTTTTTACTTGTTTTACATATATTTGGGGGAAACTAGCTTGTTACAAATGCATTTATATGGTTGATTACTTGTTTGGTTTATATACTCATTTATACATCTCGCGAGGAGATATAATACTTGGTTTAGTTTTTGAACATTAACACATACTATACTTTTATGATTACGGATTAGCTCAGGTTGTATTTTATAAAGTGATTCAATGCTGAGGATGTCCAGGTGGGGGCATCCGGTGTAGATACACGTAAAATAATTCAATGCTGAGGGGTCCAGGTGGGCATCTGTGTCGGCCCATGTAAAGTTCATCATGCTGATGGGTGTCCAGGTGGGGACATCCGGTGTAAGCACATGGCTATTATTTCTATTAGCGCATCAGTTTCATGAGCTTAGAGTAATCGTAATCATTGTTTTATACTCACATGGATATTTACTGTGCCTTGAATAAAATGGCAACACATACTTGAAATATTTTTCTGATGTATATATAAATATCTTACATGCTTTGAACAATTGCGGTACAACGTTCATACGTATATTTTGTGACTATTTAGGAATTTAAATGGTCATGCATACTTTACAACTATTTGATTTCTAAAAATCATACATACATTTTAAAAGGACATTTAAGGATTTTAAATGGTCATACACACTTGACAGAACTTTGGTTCATCATTTATACTTAAACAAATTTATAAACTCACCAACTTTATGTTGACCTTTTTAAGCATGTTTTTCTCAGGTGAATTAGATGCTTGGATTATTTGATGTGCATTGGAGTCTAAACTGACAAGATTTCATTCATGAAATTCCCTACAATACATCCAATGGCCAAATCTCGTTGGTTAATTTTAAGGCTTTTTTTTTTTTTCCCATTGGTGGGGGGGATGCAATTAATGGGAAAAACATTAATATCAATTCAAGGAATCAACTAGATTATTTTTCAAACGACACATTTAGAGGTCGTTCTCTTGTATCTAGCGCTGTGTATTATGAAGTAACTCCCCCGGACGTACTTACGTTGCGACACGCATTTTTTGGGGTGTTACAGTTGCTAAGTCCTTGTCTTTGTAAATACAGTTTTGGGACGATTGGGATTCATGGTATTATTTATTTTGCGGAAGAATGGGGAAGAAAAGTTAAGTCAATACCCCCATATGTTTGTCAAATGATCTCTATGTTATTTTGATCCACCTCAAAATGGGTCATTAGTTAGATTGTAAATATCGAGCATGTAAAAAGCTCAAGTGTAGGGGTAACTCGTATAAACCCCATGTGATGTATATGTAATAAAAAAAAGAGATTGGAATGTAGCAGTTGTGTAGAGTTTTGTATATTCTTCGTATCGTTCCAGATCTTGGCTTAGCAACCAAACCAAAGTGTATTCGTATAAATAATTAGCTAACCCTTCCACCCCAAATTCACCCAAAGTCACCACCCAAATGTATCCCATCCGTTTCCGTTTCCATTATATGTTATCTTACACCTACACCCCACAACCCTTTATAAAGACCTCTTAGATAGTAAATGAATAATACTTGCACCTAGCGGTGGAGGTTTGTGAATCCTTTACCAAGCCTATGGTAATTTATATGCTATGACAGGTAATGAGTGTGATTTTCTGTTTCCCCCATATGTTATAATTCATTATACACCCGAGTGAAAGAGAGAATCCCAAACACTTATGTGAGGTGCTAGTATATACTTTCTGTGCTTTTAATTACGAGGTCTAGAAGGTTGTGTTGTAGAATATGTTTAAAGAGTAGGTAAAATGACCCCTCATATTGTTATTGTCTAGGTAGAAAAGCCC
Organism: Tanacetum coccineum; assembly: GCA_026074375.1. NCBI lineage: Eukaryota > Viridiplantae > Streptophyta > Magnoliopsida > Asterales > Asteraceae > Tanacetum > Tanacetum coccineum. The sequence continues at coordinate 12,731 of BQNB010083656.1, read as the reverse complement.
ATTTACTTGAGGACAAGCAAATCCCAAGTGTAGGGGTATTTGATGAGGTGTCATTTTATACACTTTTTCAGGGTCGTTTAACCCCCTAAATCGTGCATTTATGCCCAAAATAGGTACTTAATCGTTCCTTTTCAGGTATTTCTCATTTGGAAGGCATTTAGAAGAATTACACGTGACTTGGGCTTATTTGGAGAAGAAACGGACAAGACTACGGACCTACACCAACATTGATCAAGAATTTCTCTACAGTGGCTGGAGACGGCGTCACAGATACAACGTGACGCCGTCACCACGAAGATCAAGACGACGTCACATGATTCCATGACGACGTCAGAGCATACGACCCAACCCATTATCTAGAATATTCTCTTTCATGACGGCGTCACGATTAAAACGCGACGCCGTCATAGTGTTTTTCCTATATATACAAACCCGAATTTAGGGTTTTGAGTGTGTAACTTTAGAATAAAAAGAGGGACGAAACCCTAGTTCGTAGCACATAGAGACGATATTAGGGGCCTAAAAGTCCCTATTGTACCACTTCCAATTCAAAGTTTTAATCAAGTAAGGATTTTACTTAATCATACATATTCTATGTGTTGTTTGATTGTAAATTGCTATATCTTTAAAATGATGGCTAAACCTCCTATTGTGTTTATTTATGATTGTATGAAACCTATAATGTAGATCTTAGTGGTTGCTTTCTTGTGATGGATGGCACTTGGATCAAGGGGGTATGAACTAAATAATAATAATAACCAAAAGTTAGGCCTTAGAAACCAGCATTTGTCTGCATCGCTGTGATATGTCTAATGAAAACGTGATTGTGTAGAAAGGATACCAATTAGTAATAGGTCTATTTCAACCTACCTTGCCCCCAATATGTGATCTACTACTTAATATATTTCACATCACTAGTGTACACCTTAAGGGCGTGTAATAGTCTTCATACTACCTGCCAGAAATGGGTGCGTATGCTCAAAGCGCACCCCCCCTCCACTCTAAAAGCATACTAATAGACGAGACGGGTTCGTGTAATTCGTTCCCACAGCTTTAGGAAAATAGTTACACAGATCATCAAAAGTGTGACAGTGGCAACCATACTATGAGGAAGCAATCTAGCGGATAATACATGAATAAATTAAACACAGTAAAAGTCTTTTATCACTTATTGTTATCAACTAGTAGCTTAGTTAATATTTAGTTTTAAACAGCTAAAACCAAACCTCTCTCAAATTATATGATTTACTTGCTTTCCATAAAATATAAAAATACAAAAATAATCTTCTCTCAACCCTTAAAATTTTGTTATACCGTGATCAAGCCTTCACAACCTATTCCTCGAGTGAACGATAAACAACCCCGAGTCTTGCCTATACTACACTACAACGATTAGGTGCACTGCCTAGGGAGTTGTAAAACTTCTCGTGTAGAAGTCCTACGACGACCGCACATCACTTACTCGACACGTTTCTATATAACATGACTCATCATCTTTTTATTATTTTTCTCAATCAAATTCAAAGGCAACTCTTCTCAATATTTATATGTCCAAGTTCAACATTAGACCATCATAATACAATTATACCATACATTGGACTTAACATCGCAATCTAATCTCATTCGCTTAACTCAATGTCTAACACTTCGTGTTACGACAAATTCTAATCATACCATATTATCAATCACAAGCATATCACACTTAATAATACCTTACTATTGCATTATAATTATCATGTTCTCTAGTCAACATGATTTAACATACCTCAACATTCATCTAATTAGTAATGCATACAAGCATCTATTTTCAATACTTAATAATCGTAGCTTAAGAAAAATTTTCATAATTCAAGCGTTTACTCCTTCACTTGCCTCAACTCATATATTTTCATTACGACTTATCTAAAATGCAATCCTATGCATATTACTTAGCTCAAAGACTTCAAAAACTCATACCATCATACACATCATGCTTCCTTAGACATTTAAATAACCTATCATAGACTTTACATCATATAAACATATATTTCCGCACTTAACACTTCTCCAATAAGTGTTTAACATTCCTTTAGCCTCAATCAAATTCATATAGGCCAATGGAAAAATATAGATCTCACGATGTTCATATCATGCAGTGTTTTAAGGTATCTTCATTCTAATTGTCGCAAGCACGTAATCTACCTTACAACTAAGGCATTTACTTTCCGCACTACTTTACACTTACGACAAATGCATCTATGAGTGGTCTAAGTTTAGGAAACCTATCATGGAAACCTACTTTACTTAGACCGAAGCTCTGATGCCAAAGTCGAAAACGTCCTGTTTCCCCGACTCAAGGTCTAAATTTGACTAACTTTGTTTTGCGGAAACGGACATAACCAAAACGGACATGCTGTGCACTCTTTTATTTCTGACAAGAAATCAATTATAAATCATGTATTATAGAAGACTATTTTTACATGAAACTAGACTCAATTACCTTTAAAACGGCGGGTGGCACGACTTCTAACTCCTTACGGATTAAAAGATGTGATTTTTTGAAGATTGACTAAAAACTAGAAAAATCTCGAATTATAGTCCGACAAGAGCATATGGCCATATGCAGAAATACCATATGGCCATATGGCCACTTCAAAAATTTCTGAGATGAGCATATGGCCATATGCCAAAATACCATATGGCCATATGGTTCGTGCAGAAACTTTACAAAAACATATATTTTTACACATTGCTCCATTTCCTGAAAACCAACTATCCCAAACCTCAAACTCCATGAAACTTTTCAGAATTCTCAATAGCAATATATTACTTCATTTTCATAATTATTCATGGTCTAAATGACCAATAAACATATACTTTACGGGGTTTGCCAAACACCCGTTTTGACTCATTTTACATACAACTCTTATACCCAACCACGTACAAGTTCATAAGATTCAAATACACAATTAACCATTTTATAAGACCATCCAAAAACACATTTACTTTGACTTTGGAGGTCAACCATGATTGAGCTCGCGCATGCCATACTTACGCTACACTCATAATCCAATTCTTCTTCGCAATCCACTTACCTTTCCATCCAAGACTTAACCAAAGCCTTACTTGCAAATCTTATGATCCAATCAAAAAATGTCAAACAAGTATTCTAAAAAGGGTAAGCTACGCTAGTAAGTAACCCACAGTAAATTATAATTACATACATGACATAACCAAAAGCATACATATACATCATGTCTAAGACACTTATCCATTCACACATTCATTTGCATACTTACCACAATAAACCTCAAACACATACTAACAAATCATCATATCATAGTAATCATGAACAAAATACATACCTTGATTAGTCACATGTCTAAACCAAGAATACTCCTTTACTAAAGCTTATTTAGCCTAGTTTCCGCATCCATTCTAAGTCTTCTGATTCATACCTTAAACACTTAACAATCAATACACATAATACAAATAATTATTCATATATCATAATATATTATAGCATGGTTACTTACATTGAGTACAAGCTAATGCTATCAAGAAACCCAAATCATCATCATATCCAAGCTTGCCATCCTAGTACCATAATCGTCACCATATTCATTATTACATAAAACAATACATGATTAGGGTTTATCTAACCCAATTACCACCCTTTTCATCTCAAATCCTCATATACTTAGGGTTTATCTAACCCAATTACCACCCTTTTCGTCTCAAATCCTCATATGATCATCACCATGATCATATGACCAAAACCTCCAATTTCAACTCTAATTTACATAATAATTAAAGGAGTTCTAACTTATTGATAACCATAATCAAATCCCTTATTATTATTTATATGATCATGACATGATCATCATTCCCAAATTATCAATTTCACTTTAAACACTAAACTACCTTAACCCATTATTAATAACACCTTAATACTTGATTTAGAACCATAATTACCCAAAACTCCCAATTTGGGTATATGAACCCCAATTTATAAATCATCAAACAACACAAATTAAGATTACTTACATAGTGTGGGATCATTGCTAGAGCTTATTCTTGTCATAAACACACATAATCCACCAAGAATCAACACCAAGAATCAACATCATGCTTAGGAGGATGCCAAGAGGGGGTATAGAGCTTGTCCAATTCACAGCCTTGTTGGAAGCTATTCGAGATGTGTCAATTACAGATAAGCAAGATGCATGGAAATGGGCTCTAACTCAAAAGGTTTCAATGTTGCTTCTGCTAGAATCCATATAGACGAACATACTCTTGTTGGCGGTTTCACATCTACTAGATGGACAAGATGTGTTCCTATCAAAGTTAACGTTTTCATGTGGAGATTGAGTTTAGACAAGCTTCCTACGTTGGTGAATCTGGATCGTAAAGGTATTGATGTCGCCTCCCTTTTATGTCCTGTTTGTTGTGAGTGTGTAGAGAATGTGAATCATCTCTTTTTCTCTTGTAGGATGCCCTGAGATCTTTGGGCTCATTTGGCTAGATGATGTGATTTGAATATTCCAGAGATATCTCATTTGTCGGAATGGATATCTTGGTTAGATGATTGTCAAGTTACGAAGAAAGCTAGATTCATTCTTGAAAGGATTGCGGCTTCAATGTTATGGTCGATATGGAAATTTAGCAACGAATTGATTTTTTGGTGTTTAAACCCAAGAAGGCAACTATTTGGGACTTTATTGTTCATCAATCATTTTTGTGGATTTCATATAGAAATCCAAAATTTTGTTTATCTTGGATAAGTTGGTTAGGAAATCCTATTGTTAATAACTCTTTCATGTAATCGTTGATTTCTAGCTTTTGCTAGTTTAATATAATGACGTCGTTAAAAAAACACATAAACACCTAAGAAACCTAGAACTTTATGGAAGCTATGGGAAGTGTCTAGCTACTTGATAGTTAAAAGTTTGCCACTTTGGCAACTTTATTCCCTTAGGTCTTATTCTCTCACAAATATGATATATCATATTTTCTAAAACCATTTACATAATATTAATACTTATAGTTTGACTATCAGGTTGAATATCCAATCACGTAACGCATTCAAACTACTAAAAGTCGTAGTCAACTTACCCAATGGCATTTTCGTTATTTAATACTTAAAAACTGGTTTTGGGGTGTTACACTCAATACGTAGAGTGTACATAAAAAACCCCTCACCAACAAGTTGTGGAACAGTCACCACGATAGTATCTTTCAACTCCACATCAGCTTAAAGCTCAATCATAGCTCTCGCATAATTTGACTGATGTGTTTCAAAAGCTTTAAATTTATAATGACTGAAAATACCAATTTTATTATAGGGAAACACACGGGTAAAAGTATAACCATGTATGTAGTATAATCTTTTTAGGTAAGACCAGGTCGTCCACAGAGATTTGAGTAGTATTCAAATAATCCAAAGATAATAGACTTTAACAATTTTGTAAATAACTTTTCACTATTGTGGATAATTAAATATGACTACTTAATAGTTAAAAATAATTCATAAGTGTTAGAAATGATTAAGACCTCGAAGATGGAACCTTTAACTTATAAAAAGGATTTCTCGTCAGAAAACATTTTCACAAATTAACTTGATTAACTTAAGAATTATATTTAGTTAACTAGACCAAATGTGTCACTCAAATAATCTAGTTTCTAATATATCAAAGCTTATTTTGTTTATCAGTTTACGAAAGTGGATTTCTCGACACAGACGTTAAAGATCATAAGACAAATGCATAAAAACCGACATAGATCGTAACGGTTCTTTCGACCTATACTGATATGATTATATAATCTAAGATTAATAAGCAAAAATGATAAGATAGGATACAATAGGATTGCAACATAAGCTTGAGATTAAAGAGATCATGATCATACCAAACACTTATTCATTATCATAATGTCATCCGAGTAGTCATGAAGATTTTAAGCCTCATCATGCTCAGGAGTTCATTACATATACATAAGTAATAAAAGTATGGATTTTGGCATATAACACAAAATTATTTTACAACACGAAACATAAAGGCATGTTTAATTCAATCTAAAAAAATAAAGTTTGGATACTAAAGCATAATTTTTACGAGATGCACAAGAAGATAACAATTGTTCAATAACGAGGTGGCCCGCGCATTGCGACGGGGCAACTTTTTTGTTGCGGCGCATATTTTTTTAAGTGTGATTTTCTTGTTACTGAATTTGGCCGTTTTCGTGTTTTTTTTACATTTTGTTTTGAGATTGTAGTTATTGTTTGTATTTAAATAATTATGTTTGATTTATAAATGTTACGTTTTATGTTATACGAAGCCCGATGGATATTTAGTTTTTTTATGTAGCCAGCCCTTAGTCGTTCATTTTATAAAATTAATTTTGCTTATATTAAGAAGACAACGTCATTTAATTTTTATTTTTTTGCATATGAAAAAAAGGTTAACCTAATATGGTCTGTCATGTGAAATATGAACGCTCGTATGAGGTTCTCATGTTTTTCTCTAAGTGAAGTTTAAGCGGGACAATTTAATAAAGCAAAATGGCAGGACAAACTGTCCTTTGAATTAAAGCCTGAACCAAGTACGAGTTGGTGAAAGTTGTGAATAGTTGGCAGAACTGTTCACAAAAGTATGAGCGGGATGTTTTCAAGAATGGACATGCATTTAATGCAGTCGTACTTCCACCACAAGATTCTTGACACGTCTCAACTACCTTCACTAAGGATACAACCTCGTATCACTATAAATAGAGAATGTTGTAAGGAGTAAATGTTATCGTTTTTATTGTTGTCGTTATTATAAGCATTTACTCATTTGTCAATCTTACACATTAGTCAGCTGATCCTACCAGCGGGACTATACAAGTTCTCTTGTAAACTTGATACTTTGTAAAGTTTACTTGTTCGAAGGTAATATTTGATTGTCATCATCAAGGTGTGTTCCTTTAAATTATATCCATAAAGCATTACACGATTGAAAAGTTATTACTTGTGTTATTTGTTTAAGATAAGTGTTATATTTCCACAGAGACGTGTTAATTGAGACTTTTACACCCCCTAATAGATTTGTATATGTGTCATATGTCGGTCTGTTTCAAGCTTTAGCAAGTGCATAGACTTGCAAAGGTTTTTATTATTCTATCCTTAAAGCTATTATAAAAACATACGGTTTATCATTTTTTTATTGTTTTTTTACAGGAAAGGATAATGAACAGTAAGCCCATTTTTTTAAAATATTATATACCTATAGTGCACGTAACCAAATTATTATTTTACCATCCCTACCAAACCATTCTTATAAACACAATCCAATCACTTCATTCTCTTACATTTGACGTTCTTCTTTTTTACACCTCGATCCTCCTATATACGGTGTCCTGTAAGCAGAAAATAGCGGCATAGTGTCCCTTCAAAGCACAGAAAATACGTGTACCCTACACGTGCACTTAATATGCATGAATTTATCTTTATAGCGCATATCATAACATAAAATACATACCACAAAAAACTTTATCTTGTCATTTTTTTTATACAGAGAAATTGAACAGTATACTACACCTTATTATTTTGATCCTTTTTTATAATAAGACACAACAGGATTCATTATTTCGGAGATCGTTATCTACGTATCTAGATTAAAATTCTTTATATGTATCTAATAGATTTGAAACCCGATCAGAATGTTGATTTTGCCACCGTAGGCAAAAATCGTGCGATCTGATTTGGCTCAATTAAAAAGTTCAAAATTAGATCATTTGGGTCAAAATTGAAAAAATATGGTGAAAAAATCTGATGAGAAAAAAACACATAAAAAAATATATGTGTCAAATTTGTGAAAACAAAAACCTGAAAAAAAGGTAATTAATAAAACTTTAGTGGTTTAATTTTAAATGAATTATATGGAGTTAAAAGTTGTAAATTTATTCAATTTACAAATTTTATTATAAACTTTAAAAATTAAACAATAACTCCCTTTTTAAAAACTTTATTCCTCTAAACTTTATATTTTAAAATTCACAAATGTAAACATATTTTCTTACATCAAACAAAGATTTAACATTATCTAACCACATCATCAATCTACCTGAAGACCTTTTGGTGGATTTTTCATTGTCGGCATTGAAATCATGTTGTACAAACCAAAGCACATCGAAGGTTCAACTTGAGCCGGACTACCGGGCTACCTAAAAAGGTAGTTTTGCTGGGATTAGTTGGCTCACAATGTCAAGTCAGAAAACATGTAAATCAAAAGAAAAGAATTAACAATCATCCTCAAGTTCATATACTACGTAATATATAAAAGATTTAATGTATAAGTCCCGTGCGTGCGGGCATTAAAACTAGTATTATATACCTGTAGTGAACAGTAACCAAATATTATTTTACCCCTCCCTACCAAACCACTTCTTAATAAACAAATCCAATCACTCTCATTCTCTATCATTTGATGCTTCTTCGTTTTTGCACCTCTCTTCCTCCCATATACGCTGTCCCTGTAACGCAGAAAATAGAGGCATGCTGTCCCTCAAAGCAGTGCGAGAGTGAGTGTTAAATACGTAGTGATTCATCAAACTAGGGATGAGCAAAAGAACCGAATAACCGGATCGGAACCAAGAACCGGACTGGAACCAATGAGAACCGAACCGGAACCGAAACCGTCGGTTCCGGTTCCGGTTCTTGAGTTTGAGATTTTTTTGGTTCTTGGGTCGGTTCGGTTCGGTTCCACCGGTTCTCAGTTCCAGAACCGAATACCCAATTATTCTAATATTATGTAATTTTTTCCTTACTTAAATTAGGGGCAATTAATCCTAAATTAGGGGCAATTTCATATCTCTCCTCCTTTTAGGGTGATATATTCTAAAATTATGTAACTTTTTCCATACTTAAATTAGGGGCAATTAATCCTAAATTATACTTACCATAATAAACCCTAGTAGACTGCTTTAAAAACACAGCCAAACTAGGGATGAGCGAAAGAACCGGATCAGAACCAAGAACCGGACCGGAACCAAGAAGAACCGAACCGGAACCAGAACCGCCGGTTTCGGTTCCGGTTCTTGAGTTTGAGATTTTTCGGTTCTTGGTTTGGCTCTCGGTTCCAGTAATTTTATTATTAAATAGGTTAATGTTGGATAGAGCGTTACAAGGGTACATGTAGTACATCGGATAGCATATTTAGGAAGCTCTCCATACTTGATAGGAAAAGAGTTTTTGTACCAAAAGAAGCTCTCTATGATATAAGGGGTGGATGAAACGTTACAAGGGTAATTAGGTGACAAAATCAGTGTTCGATGCTAAAAGAGGTGGTTCGAGTAATCAAGAAGGTGTAAGATATTACCTATTTAAGCTTTTGTTGGTTAATCTTTGGGTTTAAATTTTGGGGGTTTGGTTTGGATTTGTTTGTCTAGATGAAGATAGTGTTTTGGGTTTTAGGTATGCAAACTTTTGGAAGCATTCAACAAGATGAGACGAGAAAAAAGATAAAGAAGATTTAATGTTTTTTGGTGGTGATCGAGTTTCCTCAATCAAGATAGAAAAGTTTTCCTTTTTTTCTGTTTGTATGTTCTTCATAAGGTTTTTTTAGTAAAGGAGTATGTGCATAGTTGTATTGAGGCTGTAGTGGTTAAATGTTAAGATGGTTAAGCGAATTCCGATTCATGTTAACATTTAACTATTACATCCTCAATACAAAACTTTTGGTATCATGGAAGTTTTGTGCACAAGATAGACAAAAGTTTTCTGTGGACATATGGCTAATGATGGTTCGATCATTCGCTCAGGCTACTGTTTTGTACCTGATTCAATATGTAAAGGTCATGTTTAGGTAATAGAAGTCAAAGGCTTGATTTTTGACCCAAACTTCGCTTTCATTTATACAATTATGTGTTACATGCTATTTGCTTTTTGGAGGTGTTTGGCGCATTGAAATTTTTATGCTTACCTTGCCTTATTTAGTTAGGTTTCTAGAGGGTGTTTGGGATTGCTTATTTGTATGGTTATCCTTTGTTCAAACCTCCCATGGAACAACATGTACTCATTTGTTTCTATTGTGCTTTGTGAGATTATAGACACACTTGATTTGTTTTGAAAATTTAATGCTTTGTCGTAAAAACTCGAACTTGCAAGCATTCAATTGGCGATAAAAGATTGATTTAACGATGAATTATGTTTTTTTTTTGACAAAATGTTGATGCCATTAGTTCGAAGCAGATGGGTAGAACAATATTTCAGTTGCAAAAGGCGGTTTTCAGTTTTATGGGTAAATATAAATATAGGATGGAAAATATAGGAACTTCGAATCATTCCGGCAAATTATCCCCATATTATTAGGAGTCAATCGTTAACCATACAAGTAGTAAATTGGTAGTGAAATATAAGTGGAGTTTAAGGTTTAGTTCAAATGGTTCATTTTTTATCTACTTCTTTGAGGACAAAAAGGCTATCCAAATTTTCAAAAGTTAGCAAGACTGAATTTAGCTTCCAACTAGGTTCCTAATTCATTACATTATTTGTTTGATTTCTTTAAACATTCAAAAGTCAAAAGAAATCACATCAAGAGAAGAGGAAACGGGTAAGGTCTTAACCATCATGAGTTACCTCTGATGGTTCTTAGATTCCTTTTGCGGGTTTACCTGACAAGTTTTTCCAAGTAATCTCGAGTGTTTATCGTGATACTATGTTGCAACAAAAAGTAAGTTGTTTTCATTCTACATTGAAGTTTGCCCTGATAGAAATTTTTTTATGTTCCATTGGCATTATTACATTTATCTTTTGTATATGAATCATCTTTAGGTGGTAGGATGTTGTAGAAAATGATGTAATGTTCTGGCTTTGGTAGTGAATTCATATGCATAAACAATTTTTGATTGCTTAGTGAAATGAATATGTTGTCTGGGATTGCTTACAAGTAACACATTCTAAGAGGCACAAATGGTTGTGGACATCTTAGAAGAATATGATGCGCTTATTAGGAATTGCAGTGGACAACAAAATATGCATAGGTGGGACTTTAGCGAGTAGTAAATCTATCGAGCATCGAGGATATTAGCAAATTTACTACCAATGGAGTGGAGAATGAAAAGCAATAGGTAGCAAACCGAACAACTTGATCAGTACCCTAAATAATGAAAATGAACAACTAATTAATGGACTTTGAGAATTAGACCACTAGTCTATTATTTATCGTTGGAGCTATGTCCTGTTTATCTTATGAATCCGTTTGTATTATTTCCCAAAGGTGTCTGTCTCTTATTATCTGTCTCTTTCATTTCTTTTCTCGCATAATGAAGATGGTAACTGATATAAATTGGTTTATATGATGCGAAAGTCATAAGATTTTCTTAATGCCTAACCAAACAAACCCCCCCTTATTTGTTTTTTATTAAATAAATAATAAATTAAGCAAAGACATACACTATCTTTTATTGTGCGCTGGCCTTTTGATTGACATAACTAAGTTGATAATTTGTTTATTCTGTAAATAAGATATAGAGTTGAACAAACCTTTTCTATACTATTCTACCTATTCTACCATATTCTATCCCACTTAAATTTATCCACTAAGAAGCTGATAGTTGAAGATAGTGGGGAAAGCCATGTTTTACATAAGGTAACCTAGTAATCACACAAAGGTACATCCCGCAGAAAATTTAGTTGATTTTTGTTTCACCAAACAGTTATTGACGATTTTCCACTGCGATCCAAGAAGTTGTCGGGGTCTAAGGCGCTTTAGATGGAAACTAAATGTGGAATATTGTTTCCTCTAAGTGAAATGGAGTTTAATGAAAGGTCCCTCAGTTTCTAGCTAGGGGTGAGCAACTAGACCGAGAACCAAAACGATAACCGAACCAAAACCAGCTCAAACCGAACAGAGTTTCAGACCCGTGGTCTGCTTCTCGGTACTTTAATCTTAATAGTTTTGATTCTCGGGTCGGGTCAGTTCATAATCACGTGTATCGGTTAGGACCCGAAAGAACCAAACACTTGATGCTAAGTACTGGTATGAAATGTAGATAGCAATGAGATTAGGCATGATGTAGCTTTAACAATTTGATGCCTGATGAATAGCTGCTGAGCTTATATCTAGCAATTGTGTCATCAACTATGGTCCATACACTGGGTAATCTTTTCATAAAATGAGTGTTGGAAAGGTGGTTGTGTCATTTACCCAAAAAATAAAGCTATGGACCTATTATTCTCAGTTGTTCTCTCTGTCGTGTCCTTAGGAGAGGTGTGTTTTGTAATCTACTTTTGTATATACAAGGTTGTTTATAACTTATAAATACAATTTATTAAGTGAAGGTGAGAATCTAACTGGGTCAGGGATATGTTGTATCAATGACAAAGAATCTACTAAAAAGCGATGGTGTTTGCGCTAACATAATTACCGCAGCGGCAATGAACTAAATCGAAGGCACAACATGTTAACAAAGTTATTAATGAAATGAGTCGCATCATTTAGGAGTGACATATCGACCTTTTGATTGCAATTTTGTTTATTTTGCATCCGTGTTTAAATGTTAGAATAGATTGTTGAGATCACACAGGTTTTCAGTTTTTTTAGCGCTGATCAGCTTTGACGTTTTTTTTGTCATATTTACAAGACACTTTGTAAGGAGCTGTTTAAACAACGGTCGAATTTCGATGAGTCCTGCTTATTATGTAATAGAGTCCCATGTACCTTCTCCCTTCTTGTATTTTTATGGACTGCAATTTGCAGATGGTGCATAACCTA
>BQNB010083655.1:14740-28977 GCA_026074375.1 Tanacetum coccineum | reverse complement strand
TTTTTGCTATATATTACATAAAAATTGTTGATTTAAGTTTAATCTCCAAAAACAGCACGTATATTAATCCGGTTAAGAGCTTATGGGAGAAAAAAGTAACAAATTACATACATGAGCTCTTAAGATTTCCAACTAATCCTTGTTTAGCATCCCACTCATACTTAACTCTATTATTTTTCGTTCTTCGCGAAAATCACGAACGCTTAGCCTAAAAGTTAAGGAACAAGCTAGAGCTCAACACGCTCGATCGAGTGAAAATTTACTCTTATTCTACCCAGTAGGAAAGTCAAAATTGTGACGAAAACACTTGTTTAATTTTTGAAAATTATAAAAATTTTCATTTTTTTTTGAAAATTTTGGTGGGAAAACGGGGTACGTGAGAACAACGGGCAAAAGTAGGTAAGATTATATCGAAGATATACTACCCCATACTAAAATTAAACATTGTCCTCAATGTTTCCTAGCCTAAGACTTAAAAACCCCATACTAGAACTCAAAAAGGTCGAATGCATAACTCAAGCCTGAAGAAAGTAATACAAAAATCTTTTAGCCATTTATCAAGTATGCTAAAAAAAATAAATGTTAGTCAATAATAATCTTTAGGATATCGGATTTCCCCAAACTAATGGCAAGCAAAGGCTAGGAAGCTCGAGTGGACCGGGACAAAACACCGAACACGAGAGTCTTTAGAAAATTTTTGGGTCAATCCTGCAAACAATCACAAGTACAAACAACAACAAGAATCGGAAAAGTACAAGCCTCCTCACATCACAATATAAATAAGAAAGAAGATAAAAGATGGATAAGCATGGGGTGCCTCCCACGAAGCGCTTTGTTTTTGGTAACCGAGTCACATAGCTTGACTCGATCCCCGAATTCATTCGTCCTTGGAGAAAGTGTGGAGATCCTGGACTACCTTGGGTGGTAAGTCCCCTCCGAAGTAATGCTTCACACGATGACCATTCACCTTAAAGTTTGGACCATCGGGTTGAGATAACTCAATGGTTCCGTATGGAAAGACTTTGGTGATGGTGAAAGGTCCTGACCAACGAGTTTTAAGCTTTCCCGAGAATATCTTTAGACGAGAGTTGAAGAGTAAAACTCGATCACCAACATTGAAAATGCGGTTTCTGATCTTTGAGTCGTGAAGCTTCTTCGTCCTCTCTTTATAAATCAAAGAATTCTCATAAGCTTGATCACGAAGCTCATTAAGTTCATTAAGTTGAAGCTTACGGTGATCACCCGCGGTTTTAAGATCGAAGTTAGCATGTTTCAAAGCCCAATATGCTTTATGCTCTAACTCTATAGGTAAATGGCAAGACTTTCCGTACACTAACTTATAAGGCGTACAACCAATTGGTGTCTTAAAAGCAGTACGAAATGCCCATAAAGCGTCGTCTAGTTTGTCGGACCACAAGGCACGGTTTTCTCCAACCGTCCTTTCTAGAATACGTTTCAAGCCACGATTGGATACCTCCACTTGACCACTCGTTTGAGGGTGATAAGCAGTAGCAAGACGATGTGTGACCCCATACTTAGACATTACTTTAGCAAACTGATCATTACAAAAATAGGTCCCACGATCGCTTATAATAGCTCTAGGTGTTCCGAATCGGGCAAAAAGAGACTTCAAAAACTTAACTACAACTCTAGCATCATTTGTGGGGAGCGCCTTTGCTTCAACCCATTTCGAAAGATAATCAACGGCTACGAGGATGTATTTATTCCCACGTGAAGAAGGAAATGGTCCCATGAAATCAATACCCCATACATCGAAGATTTCACAAACTTGGATAGCGTTTTGAGGCATCTCATCTCGTTGTGAAATTTTTCCTTGTCTTTGACACGTATCACAAGATTTGATCATTGAATGGGCATCTCGATATATGGTAGGCCAAAAGAAACCGGCATCAAATACTTTTCGAGCGGTGCGATTGGCACTATGATGGCCCTCGGTGGGTCCTTCATGACAAGCTTTGAGGATTTCAAAGCTTCTTGCCCATGCACACACCTTCGAATGATTTGATCTGCACAAGTATGAAAAAGATAGGGATCGTCCCAGAAATAATGTTTAACGTCCTTGAAAAACTTCTTCTTTTGTTGAGTTGTCATTCCTTTGATGATAAAATTCCCCGCATGGTAATTTTCATAGTCCGCAAACCATGGGGTACTTCCACTAGAAATAACTCCAAGAGTTTCTAAAAGAAAATGTTCATTTATGTCCTTGTTTTCTAACACATCCTTATGAGGATTCTCAAGTCTAGATAAATGATCTGCCGCAAGGTTCTCACTTCCTTTTTTATCACGGATGGTGATATCAAATTCTTGTAGGAGAAGAACCCACCGGAGCAACCTCAGCTTAGCGTCTTGTTTGTTCATAAGGTATTTTAAAGCCAAGTGATCCGTATACACTATGCTTTTGGATAAGACAACATATGGCCAAAACTTTTCAAAAGCATACACAACGGCAAGCATTTCCTTTTCCGTGGTAGTGTAATGAATTTGAGCTTCTGTCATTGTCTTACTAGCATAATGTATAGGCTGAAAGTGCTTCATCTTTCGTTGTCCTAAAACCGCACCAATCGTGAAATCACTTGCATCACACATGAGTTCAAAAGGTAGGTTCCAATCCGGGACAACTAAGATTAGAGCTTCGGTAAGCTTCTTTTTCAGGGTCTAAAAAGCATCAATACAATCCTTAGAAAACACAAACGGTGTTTCTTTCTCAAGAAGGTGAGTCATTGGTCTAGCTATTTTGGAAAAATCTTGGATAAAAAGTCGGTAAAAACCCGCGTGACCTAAGAAACTCCTAACACCTTTTACAGTAGTCGGGTGAGGGAGCTTAGCGATAACATCGACTTTAGCACGATCGACCTCAATTCCCGACTTTGAAATTTTATGCCCTAACACAATTCCTTCTCTACACATAAAGTGGCATTTCTCCCAATTAAGAACTAAATTTATGTCTTCACACCGTTTTAGCATTTTTTTTCTAAATTGGAGAGGCACGAATCAAAACTATCCCCAAAAACCGAGAAATCATCCATAAACACTTCCATAGTCTTTTCGATCATATCATGGAATATGGCCATCATACACCGTTGAAAAGTACCGAGAGCATTACACAAGCCAAATGGCATGCGACGGTACGCCAAAGTTCCATACGGGCATGTGAAAGTAGTTTTCTCCATGTCTTGGGGATCTATTGGTATTTGGAAATACCTTGAAAATCCATCTAGAAAAAAATAAAATTCATTTCCGGCTAATCTTTCTAACATCTGATCCATAAACGGCAATGGAAAATGATCTTTTTGAGTTGCTGCATTTAATTTCCTATAGTCAATACAAACTCTCCACCCGGTAACTAAACGTGTCGGAATTAATTCATTTTCTTCATTAGCAACAACGGTTATTCCACCTTTCTGGAAACCATTAAATGCACTGGACTAACCCATGGGCTGTCAGAGATCGGGTAAATCATTCCGGCATCAAGAAGTTTTAGGACCTCTTTTTTGATTACCTCATGAATTTTTGGGTTAACCCGTCTTTGACTTTGAACCGTAGGTTTGTAATCATCTTCCATCAAGATTTTGTGGGTGAACAAAAAACGAGGGTCGATACCCTTGATGTCGGTGATTTTCCAAGCAATGACCCTTTTGTGAGATTTGAGCACTTTTAAAAGAGCATCTTTTTCATTAATTTTTTAAACCTTTTGCAATAATAACTGGTAACTTATCGTTTTCTTCCAAGAAAGATATTCTAAGTGAGTTGGCAAATTTCGCGCCTCTACTCTAATAAGGAGGCTCTTCAATTGGAAAGATTTTGCCATAGGACACTTCTACTTTGTTTAAGGTTCCATTCAGAGGAAGTTGCTCGAAACGGGACATTATTTAACAATTTTCTATCAAACATATATCTTCTCCGATTGCAATCGACATAATCAGTTTCCGGTGAAATCGAATCGTGTGTGTTAGATAAGCTTCAATTTCCTATTCCAAATGAAATTCGGGGAAAAAAAAAAAGTTTTAAATGGCTCAGAATACGGAGGTGGGATTACCAACTAAAGAATTTAAGATTCCTAGCAATTCCGGAGCATACTCCTCATAAATTGCATCCAATGACTGTCAATTCGGTTTACCGAGTTGTCTTTTGAGGGAGTTTTCTCGTGGTTTGATCTTAGATTTTAAAGTGACGGCTTCGTTATCAACCCGAAGGGTTATTTTTCCTCTCCATAAAACTCTTCTATCGTCACTATTAAAGAGTCGAATTCCGTATACTCAAAATGTGATCTCCCAAGCATGCGAGGCACACGAGGATCAGCTTCAAAAATCGACAACAATCAAAGTCAGGTAGGAAAATGAAATTTTCACAACCTTGACAAAAACATCTTCAGCGATTTCCTTTAGGATATAAAGTAATTAATCGGTCTGCCTAACTCATAAGATCATTCCGAGTTTGGTGTAAGTTCGTAGAGAAAGGCTGTTTTCAGATAGAAAGGAGGCATAAGATTTATGCTCTGCACCAAGATTCGGCCAAGGCGTGGCATACCCTCTATTCCTGGGCAAAAATTACATGGAATAAGAACTTGTCGGATATCCAAGCTTTTTCAGGAAGCTTTTGAGAAGCATCGTCCGGCAATCTCGTTCAATGGAATCTTAGCTAAACTCAAGCCAACTTTTCCTTATTCATGAGCAAACTTTAATGTAGGCAGCAAATCTTGGCATCAAAAAGTAAAAAGCATCTGCGAAACTAATGTCAGAGCGCAAATTTGAACGATTTGGAAAAATCTTCTCCATTTGATTCGCTCTACGCTTGTACGCGGACTCTTTTTGATTATCACGTAGTGAAAGGGGTATGGGATATTTTGGCTTAGGTAACTCTTTGGAATATTCGGATTCCGGAATAGGAGATGGTTTTAGGTTAAAGTCGTTGGGAAACATCGGGTTCTGGAATTGAAATGGGCGATACTGGAGGTGGGGGATTGAGCGGTACATCCTTGGAATTTGTTTTGACTCTTCATCCGTTGTTTCCTCGGATTCCGTTTCATTACATTTCTTAGGAGAAGGATTAGGAGGAATCGTGGGTCCCTCATTAAGCAAACACCACTCGACGGTCTCGCGCTCCGCCGCTTTCGTCTCACCCTTCGGGTTGGAATGGTGTTACTCGGAAGAGTACCTGAAGTTGAGGCTTGGTTTTGAAATAATCCACAAATCATGTTTTGCAAATTATTTTGAAAAGTGGTTTGTTGATTCATCATGACAGCTTGTTGAGATTTTATCGTATTCTGAATTTCATTCTTATAGGTCTCCTTTCAAAGAGCTTGATTTGCTCACGTTGCATATTCCTTAACATCTGATTCATTATTCACTCTTGTAACTTGATAAATCATGTGAAATCTCTTGATGAATTGATTATTAGGCACTTGAAATAGTTGATTTTGAAATCTTGGTTTTGAGAATTTGGTCAGCATGATTTTTTTGAATTTTTGAAAACATTGATTTCCATGAAAATTTAATTCCCCCGATTAAAGTTATACCCCTTGAACATGGTTTGAATTTAACCTTATTTTGTCATTGTTTTGCACCGTATAAAGCAAAACCTGGTGGTGCCATTGATTACTAAACACGGGTTCGGAGAGTTAGTTGATTGTATGTTACGAAGTTCCCAACAAAAATTAACTGATTGTTGTCGGTAGCCGGAGACTCACCCCAGACCCCCCCTATACAACAAACGCCCCACCGTCCCCGAAACACCCATAACCCCCTAACAGCCAACAATTATACTAGAAATGAGCACCACCATAAGTGCACAAGATTTCCTCAAACCAGCTTTAACCGGAGAGGGTCGTGATAACTTTGTATTTAGAAACAATCTCGACTAGGTCGAAAGTTGATCCGCAAGACTAATCAATTCTTCTCATCCGTTATACTAGAAGTAGCATTAATTCATAGAAGCATTTGGTTATTTCGTGATTAATGTACTTTTGATTTGTTCTCAATTTATGTTTAAAGCCTTCTTAGTCGTTTTACTTAAAAGCATTTCACCCTCAGCCGCATTTAAAGGAGCTTGTTTCATTGTCGTTTAAACAATTGTAAAATGGACTCATACTTAGTTTAAACTTGTAAATCCGTGTGGCGGCATGCTCTAAGCAACTCATTAAATAGTTCCTGCTTCACTAAAAGTTTCTCGAAATTTTTGTGTAAAGCGAGAAAATTTCATTCATTATGTAAGGTGGTTTTTTAAGGACTGGTGAAAAATTGGTTGGCAAACTTGGTAAACGAGATCCTTCCCAAGTCTAGATTTGAATTTGGTGGTTCTTTCTCGTACCAGTTTTAGCGGCTTCCTCGATGTGAACTATGGGAAACATCATTAGCTTAATCACATCGTTAGGCACACCTAAATCGTTAAAGTAATGGTAGCAGTAATCCTTTAAAACTATTAATATGAGCTTTGATGATTATCGTTTTCTACGGCACGTTCTAAAAGGGTTAGCCTTGAACCAACTGAAGGCAAATTGTCTTAATACTCAAAATGATCGGCATTGATTTTCGTAAAACAATAGCTTCTCCGTACCCTTCCGTTGGGGCACGGAGTAGCTCCTCCATGGTCGATTTGTTCTGCCATAGGGTGTTTGCAACAATAGTTCGAATCTCGGGTATTGACTATGTTAGATAACTTATGTCTTCTCCGATGTCTGGGATTGTGACGTTTAAATTAGGATAATTAGAAGTCTAGTAGCATTCACTATTGAAAAGAAAAAATAGAAAATAAAAAAATTATTTTTGAATTTTCTAAGTATATTCACTATCTAATTTTAACAGACACTGAGGAAAAGACAACTTGAACCAAAATAATCAAACTGTATATCTTCACGGTAGCTCCTAAAAATTTGACTTTATAAGGTGAGGTCGTATCTAGTAAGGTGAAAACCAAATGGTAAGTTTTTAATCTTAAATTCCGAGTTGGGAACTTATTCATGAATAATACCTCAATTGAAACGGTATTATTGTTGGGGTTCCTTTTACCAACTTGTCACTTTTTAATTGAAAGACGAAAATATTTTTGTATTTTTGTTTTTATCTTCTCTCTTATACTAAAAAGAAAGAAAAAATTTTTTTTTTTTACTTTTTATTTTTTAATATAAATATATATTTATTTTTTATTTTTGTTTTCTTAAAAACGTAACTCGACTCTCTAACGAATGGATTTCTCCAAAAATACACTCGATAAACAAACTTCTAAACACGCCGTCCCCTGCTCTCGCACCCTTGACTTAATCACAAATTCCCCTGGCAACGGCGCCAAAAATTGATACGGACTTTTTATAACTATATATATATATAATACTATAGAAAATTACCAGTTTCCCTGAGGACAAAGGTGAAAAGGAAACTCTTCAAAATATATATAATATTATATAATACATATCTTAACCTGGAAGTATGGATTTCCCGGGTTTGTTTTCACCCAAGACTTGTGAAATTGAGACCACGTTTGATGCTTGGACAATGATTTGAATACGGATACAAAGTTTGATTTGTTTTTCTACTTCTACAAATTAAAATAAGCAAATGAATAACAAACAACGGGAATTTAAATTTTAACTAAAAACGCAAAACGGGAATCTTAAACGGAAGCTACAAACCCTAAATTTATAAAATTAAACCTAAATTGAGTTTTTCTTTTTAAATGGACTTAAATTGACTAAAAAATAAGTTTAAAGAAAACTAGAACAAAAACGGAAGTTAAAATGAACAGTTAAAACTCGAAAAAGTAAAACGAAGAACGAATCCCGTTCTTTAGAAAACGAAATTTTGCAATTTAAACCCTACGAAAGCAAAACTAATTTTCCTATGAACTTTAAGATAAAAGAAAATTTTCTAAAAAAGATATATATATTTTTTTATTATTTTTCTATTTTTTTATGATTTTTTAGTTTTTAATGAAAATAAATGATTTAAAAATATAAATTAACTCTACCAATATTCTAGTGGAAAAAAAAAAAATGACAGAAAAATAGCGTGAATAATCTAGTATCTAGGAAAAATAAGCCCGAGATTGTAGCTTATAAAATAAGCCGCGAAATAAGCTTAAACGGCTTATTAGGCTTATTAAGCCAAAACAAGTATAAAAGATTAATTGTGTGAGAGTCTAACGGAAAAGACCCAAGGGCGCAGTGGTAGAGTGTGTGTGTATGAAAGGTTGAGGTGTTGAGGTCGGGGGTTCGAGTCTTGCTCACCCCCGACTTCCACTTCCCTTTTTTTTATAAAAAACTTAAAGAAGAAAAGTTGTAGAGGACAACTTTTTAAGCAACTTTAATAAAATGACTATAAGCTACAACTCAAAAATAAGCACTCAAAAAGCTTTTTAATAAGCTGTTTACATGAAATGAGCTTTTGAGCTCTAAAAGGCTTTGATTCACTAAAAGGCTTGCACACAATTCATTATAAGCTCAAATGCAATTCTAAAAGCTATCCTGGAAAGCTAATGATGTCTACTATCTAATTTTAATAAGCTAATCTAAGCATTAACACTTTAAGCTAACTAGATTTGAAGATCTAAAATGCAAACTCAGAAGTAAACTCTAAAAGTGCAAAATCAAGTTAAGCTAAAAAGCTCATTAAGCTATACTAAACCTTGAGCTTTTAAAAACTTAACTATCTACTTATATGCTAAGAATCCAAACCATAAAAACAGCTACTATAAGCTAGAAATTTAAATTTAGAAGCTAAGTCTAGGTTACTACTGTTTTTGGTCTTTTTTAGATTTTTATGAACTTTTAAAAGCAAATGTACCTAAGATATTAAGCTAGAAATTTGAAATTAAGTCTTAATCTAACTTATCCTATATCTAATCTATAAATCTACTGAGTTTTAAAAGCTAAAACTTATTTAAACTAACCTAATTTTGATTCAATAAGACCAACAGTATTAACTTATTGTTAATCCTGCTGGTGCAATTGACAGATTGGTTAAACCAAAAATGCAGGTGACCAAGGTGGTCAAACCTGCAATAGACACACTCAAAGAGTGTGTCTAAACACTTAACAAGCAAAAACTACACCTAGGAAAGCTAGGATCAAAAATCTCAAAGATCTAAAAGAACAAAAGCTCCCCTGGTGCACAGTCAAGCAAAATAAGCCATAAGATGTTTTTAAGCTTAAACTAACTTAGCAAAACTTTTTAAAACTTAATCAAATATGCAAACAAAGCTGACCAAAGAAAATTTACCCATTCACTTTGACTTTTTGAGGTCAATTAGCATTAATCCAAACACCCCTTTAGACTATAGCAGATTTCATTAAGCTTATGAAATTGAAAACTAGTTATCAAAACCTTAGTACCAGATTCCTATTAGCTTATAACAAGACTATTAAGCACAAATAAACAATTAGTTAAGCTAGAATTAAGAATCTAAAAGCTAAACTAAATATTTTTGGCTTTTTATTATTTTATGACAGTTATGAAGAAAACTAAGATCTAATATACTATAGCTAAAAAACATGATTGACAAGCAAATTAAGACAAGCAAAAGCACAAATAAGCAATTAGTTAAGCTAAAATAAGCAAGCTACAAGCAAATAAGCAGATTATAAACTATAGAGTAAGACAGGATTTAAAAGAGGAAACTTACAATAAGCTTCAGCCAAACAGAAGCTAATGTGCTCATAGAGCTTATCAACAGCTCTGGCTTATAAAAGATAAGCCAGTGAAAGTACATGGGAGCTCTTCCATTGTAAGCTCCCCTTCCATAAGCTTATAAGTCCAAAAATCCAAGGTTATTAAGCTGATTTTAGGATTTAAGTAGATTAAATGAACAAATTAGCTCTATCACAAGCTTATAGACTTGTGAGAGCTTATGAGCTTATTAGAAGCTTAACCAATGATAACATAAGGAAGTGAGATTTATGAGTTTTTTAACAGATTGTGCTAAAAGAGAAGTAAATTTTTTTATTAACTAAACTTGATTCATTAAGTAGAATTTGAGTACAATACTTGAAAACGGAAATGGAAAGGTTACAATGCTAAAAATTAAGCTAAAATTCACTAAATTATCTAAAGCTAAAAACTAGACTAGGAAAAGAATAATGTGTGTGTGTGAGAGAGTAAGCCTTTTTATAGCCTGTTGCTGAACCTTCTAGCCCCTTGAGTGCTTCCCACGCTCCTATCAATCTCTGCCGTACATTCTCTTAATGATTGGAAGATCATCTTTAGCAGTTAGATCTCTTTGATAATCACACGGATTGCCAGCGTGGCAATTCGTGATGTGACCCTTGTGTGCTTGTTTTGTGAGCGTTTGTAGTGTAAAATATCCACTTCCTTGTGCTTTCTCATTTGCCACTGTGTCATTCTTTCTTAGGTTTGACCAATAGGGTGTGTTTGATGATGCACAACTCTGCCCACGTTGATCCTTAACCCTTGAATTACCCATTTTAACCTTGCCCTTTGATAAGAGGAGAGGGCATTTCAGGGAAGATGATAAACAGTGAAACTAATTCACCCACCAAATTTTTAACTGAAAAGGTAAAGGGGAATTAGTTTGGGTTTTTGGCAAATTCGGTCCCTCTGTTTGTATTATGAAAGTGGTGTGGTGTAATTGGTTTGATATTTGGCAGAATTGGTCCTTAGACTAGTATTAGGGTTTTGCAATGAAAGTCCTTGTTATTTAACAACTTAACAACGGTTAAGTTAAGTGTTTTTGGAATTTTTGTCTTGATGTGAGTTGACTCAGGTTGACAATTGCTTGACTTGAGTTGTCTACTTTTGACTTTTGATAGTTTTCTCCCGGCTCTTGTACACTCTTCCGTTCTCGTGTTCGTGTTTGCCCGTTTTTGATTGTTTTCATGTGATTTTTGCTATATCCGTATCTGCACACACAAAACACAAAAACAAGCATATCTTTGCCATTTTTATTCTGTTTTGGGCTTAGTTGGGCCTTTTTAGGTATAAACGGATATGTGTTTTCACACATATCAAATAGTAACAACGGATTTTCGCGCGTAAATTTCTTTTATAAAAGGGTGCTTGACTTTTTTCTTTTTACCCGGGTTGTGAGTTTAGGCTTATAAAGGGTTTTGGGCCTGGTAAGGGTGTTGGGCTTAGGCTTGGTGTTGTTATAAGGGAGATAACGAGTGTTATCTCTTATAGAGTTAAGAGATAACACCATTAGGGCTTAGGGACTTTTTATGAATTTGGTTAACTTTAAGGGACTGATTTGGGAATTTTGGGTTTTTTGTCTTCTTGTAGTTGACTTTTGTTGACCTTTGATAGCATTCTCCCAGCTCTTGTATTCTCTATTCCGTTCCTGTGTTCGTGATTGTCCGGTTTTGACTGTTTTCTTGAGATTTTTGCAATATCCGTACCTACACAATCCCAAAGACAAAACAAGCAATATTCAAGCATTTAAAGCACAATTTTGTCTTTTATGGGTTATTTTTGATATAAAATGGAAATGTGTTTTCACACATATCACTTCCCTTTGAGACAAGCAACACAGGTTTGGTCATTTTCAAAACTTTTTGTAGGCAATCCTCTTACAAGATTATCCTTAACAAGCTTATTTATGTTTTTAAAATTAATATGACCAAGCCTCCTATGCCAGAGCATTGATTCATCTAATGTAGCCTTTGCAACAAGACAAGTCAAAATCTCTTTAGGAACAATGTTCTTTATATCAAAACTGTACATATTGTCCTTTCTAGTAATTTTAAGAAGTATTTGATTTTCATCAGCAACTTAAAATTAGGAGATAATTCAAGACATTCAGTGTTAGTAAAAAGGACATAGTTCTTTTTGTCACAGATTTATGAGACACTAAAAAGATTGAACTTTAACTCATTGACAAAGTATACATCTTAAAAATCAAGACTTTCAGTTTTAAGTGTTCCTTTACCAGTAATTTTACCACCATATGCTCCTCCTCAAAATGCAACATAACCCCCATCAAATTCCTTGAAATCTGAGAGATAAGCTATGTTCTCAGTCATGTACCTTGAGCATCCACTGTCAACAAATCCATTATCATCGTGTTGTGGCTTGCCTTGCACATAAAAATTAGGAAATTAGATTCCTTTGGGGACCCAAGCCATTACTGACTTGGATCTGCCTCGTGCATCAATGTAGTTATGTCTTTTAAAAGCAAGTGATGCACCATTAGGTTTGGTAGGTCTCCAAACCCAACATGTTGAGGTCTTTACAACATTTACCCCTTTTACCCTAACAGTATTAACATGTCATGTAAATGACCTAGCAGTATTAACTGCTCTAGGTTTGTCAGTATAATAGTGTCTCTTTGTAGTATGCACGGATCTTATAGTTAATGTTGTTTGCTTATAAAAGGGACTTTAAGCAGTTGATTGTGCTTGTTTAGAAAAATGTGACATTGATTTAGCACTATGAACTGCTGATATGGGATGAGCAGTATTAATAGGCCTAATAGTATTAAGTGGTGTGAGGCCAGTTTTCAACAAAACTGCTCTTGGAGACATATTCTTGAGTACACTAGGGTGTGTGGTTTTGGCATCCATCCTATTGTAATTATTTCTAGATACTATGCCTTTTCTTTAATGGTTATCACAATTAATCTGTAAATGATTAAAACTTCCACATATAAAGCAAGCCTTGTTATACATCACAAAATCTTTTCCTAGTTGATTGGATTTCTGTCCATTCTAATTCCTCTGATTACCCCTAGGAGATTGTGATCTATACATTTCTGCATACCTAACTGACTTTTTAACTGGTTTTTCATGATTTTTAGGTTTAGTAAACTCTACATTATTATTAACAGGAAAAACAATTTCTTTATCAACATTAGGTGAAGACTCAACAAAGCTACTTGTGTCTTGTGATACTTGTTCTTCTACCAAAGACTCTTCATAGTTTTCTTTAGAATTATCTAATTTTTTATCACAAACAACATTAGACTCTTGCTCACTATTCTCAGGACCATAACCTTAGAATTCAGGCTCTTTAAATTCATCAAGACCAGAATAAGACATATCAAGTTTTTTAGGTCTATTATAGATTAAAGGATGAGGTGGAGGAACTACACTATACCCCAAACCCTTTTTACTTTTGTCTGTTATCTGAGTTCCTAACAACTGATCTAAGTCTTTTGAGGCATTATCAAATTTCTCAATTTTAAATTTAATGCCATCTTTTTCTTGCTTAACTTTTTCAAACTCACTTTTAAGCATATTTATTTCATAGTTTGTACAAGCTACTTCTCTTTTAAGAACTAAAAAGAACCTCATTCTTCCTATATGTGATAAGTTGTTCTTCTATTGTTGCTAAACCTCTTTTATAAGTAGCTGCTGTAAATTCACTTTGATTAAGTTTAACAAGCAAATCATCACACTGTTTCTTTAGAGTTTCGTAGTTTTTCAGACAACTTTTAGAGCAAGTTTTATCAGTGTATACCTCTGAGTCTGAAAATGTCATTAGAGCCATGTTTGTCTAAACTTGTTCTTCTGCCATGTCACTCCAATCAAAACCTACACCATCTATAGCCAACATTGCCTTTGTAGATTTGTCTTCATTGTTTCCTTGCTTCTTGGTGTTGTCTTGATTTCTGAACTGACCTTCCTTGCTTCTTGGTGCTCTACACTCCCTGGCAAAGTGTCCCAACTTATGACAGTTGTAACACTCCACTTTGGATTTATCATACCCAGCAATATCATTAGCTTTAATGAAAATCTTCTTGCCTGTCCTCTGATAGTACTTCTTTGCCCTCACACTTAGCAGAGAGAGCTGCCACTTCAAATCCATTGCTTCCAAATCATCTTCATGAATTTGCTCTAAGTCCTGGTGTAGGACATTAGAACCATTGGGATTTTTAACCATGAAAGCATACACAGCCTTATCACTGATGCTAGCAGTACTAACTTGTGGGCTAGCAGCATTAACATTAGAGCTAGCAGTACTAACTTGTGGACTAGTAGTGTTAGCATCATTAGTACTGCTAGTGATTGGAGCAGTCATGAAGGCCAAGTTTTGAGCACCACTACTTGCACCAACAGATTTCTTTACCTTTAGTTCAACAATTATGAAGTTGTTGTAAAAATCATCTATGCTCATAGTTTCAACTTTAGGCTTATTCATCCACACAACTACATGAGTGTTCCACTCAAGGGGTAAGCTACTCAAAAAAATTGAGTTTAAGTCTTCTTGGGCAATGATCACACCCAAAATAGCAAGCCTACTGACAATCTTCTGAAGCCTATTGAAGATAGAGTC
>BQNB010083655.1:0-10666 GCA_026074375.1 Tanacetum coccineum | reverse complement strand
ATATCATATTCTCCCTTCTTGATGATAAGGATTTTCATTGCTGTGATAGTTGGTGGAGGAGTGTCTTGTTCTGCCATCTTACTTGTTTGATTTTAGATCTGCTTCAAATAATGGAGTTCTTCTTATTCAAAGTTTCTACACAAGCTCTGATACCACTTGTTGGTTCCCTTCTAAATAGATCTTGAACCTTTAGCTTGCAAAGGGTTTGTTACTTTAGATAAATTCAAAGCAACAATAATGAAACACTGATTCAACACTATTGATTATGCGGAAACTAATCAACAATGCTAAGAAGAATAGTATTAAGTAAACATAAGAGATCTTCTATCAAATCACACTTTATATTATAACTTGAATCTGCTTTGATTACAAACTATGATTGCTAATTGATCTCTATAGATCTATATCTTCTAACTATGCCTAAGGTTCCTTTTATACACCAAGGAAACCCTAATGGGCTTTACAAAACGCGTATAAAGATTATGCATATCCTTTCCTAAGATATCTCATGCATATCTCTAACTCTAACTAACTTCTACATATGAAGACTTAACTAATACATAGCCAGTACTAACTATGATACACTACCAGTACTAACTATGCTAACTCTTCTACCAATACTAACAGATGTACTAGCAGAACTAACTATATATTACTAACAGAATTAAGTCTAGAATACTTAATTCCCAACAAAAGTTAATAAAAAGACTAGTGTTGTTGAACCTATTCGTGATGTTGATGTTAAGCATTCACTGTTAAATGCGAATTCTGAACCTATTTGTGCTCTTGTAAGAAATCTATGTTTGATGGTGTTCATGATATGTGTCTTCTTGATTTTATGGAAAATGTGAATAGTCATGCTAAATCTGCTAAGAAACATAAAAAACAAAATATTTGGATACCTACGGGTCATGTATTTACTGAAGTAGGACTTAAGTAGAAACCAATAGGCAGAACTTTCACTATAGTTGGTAACTCGTGCCCTTTAACTAGGATCACTTCAGCTAACGTAGTGCCTCCTAAAAATACCACTTCCTACTCAGTTGAAACACAAAAACCAAAGCTTAAAATATACAACAGGAAACCTAAAAATGTTAAAAATGTAGGTTCGAGTAAAAAACTAAGATTTTAGAATCTAAGAATGCTAACCACTCGGAACCCAATCATACTTGGGGATCCAATGCTACAGATATTCCATCTTCTTATTCTCTTATCATGACAAGTTATCCAGATTGTTCTCTGGTATCTGGACTCCGGCTGTTCGAAACATATGACAGGGAACCGCTCTCAGCTCATGAACTTTGTTAGTAAATTTCTAGGTACAGTTAGATTCGGGAACAACAATATTGCAAGGATTATGAGGTATGTGACATCAGCTGTTAAATGTGACATATCTTAAGGTATACTACGTTTTAGGGCTTGGACATTAACTTGTTTCTGTTGGTCAATTTGCGACGAGATCTTGAAGTCGCATTTCAAAAAAACACTTGCTTTATTCGTAATTTAGAAGGTGTTTGAATACTACTCTGGTCCCAGACATAAATTTGTACATTAATTTCTCTTGACGACATGCTCAAAACATCTCCGATCTGTCTTCTATCCAAAGCGTCAAAGACTAAGAGCTGGTTATGGCATCGTCGGTTATCACATCTTAACTTTGGTACTACTAATAAGCTAGCTAAAGACGATCTTGCACGAGGCATTCCAAGACTTAAATTTCAGAAAGATCATTTGTGTTCTGCATGTGCGTTAGAAAAGGAAATAAATCCTACTCCAACAACCCAAAGTAGAAGACAGTAACCAAGAGAAGCTATATCTTTTGCATATGGACATTTTGGGGGGGTAGTGGTGGGTGCCGGGGGGGCGGTGGGAGGAGGTCTGAGTAGGGGGGGGTGAGCGATATTAACGTGAAAAGGTATAATCTAGTGATTGTCCCGATGAATTACTCAAGATATACATTGGGGTCAGATTTTAAACAAAAGATAAAGTCACCTAGGCCAATCATAAAATGCATTCAAAAATATTCAGTTTGTTTGAATCCACCGTACCGTAATGTTCGAACAGATAATGGAACTGAATTTGTCAATCAGACACTTCATGAATTTTATGAAAATTTTGGCATCTCGCATCAAACATCTGTTGCCTGTACTCCTCAGCAGAACCATGTTGTCGAAAGGAGAAACCAAACTCTTATAGAAGTTGCTCGTAAAATGTTAATATTTTCTAAAGCTTCATTATTTTTATGGGCTGAAGCAATCAACACAGCCTGTTACACCTAAAACTGTTCAATAATCCGCCGTCGATACAACAAAAATCCATATGAGCTTATGCAAGATAAGAAACCAGATTTATCATTCTTTCATGTCTTTGGTGCACTATGTTATCCAACCAATGATAATGACGACCTTGATTTAACTTAGTATGCAAAAGCTGACATTGGTATTTTTCGTTGTTATACGCACCGCAAAAGAAAGCGTTCAAAATCTACAACAAAAGAAACCAAAAAATTATTGAAACAATTTATGTGACATTTGATGAGCTGACGGCTTTGGCTTCTGAACAATTCAGTTCAGGACCCGGGCTTCAATATATGACTCCTACAACATCCAGTTCAGGACTCATTCCAAACCCTGTTTCTCAACAACCTTGTATTCCACCAAACAGAGATGATTGGGATCACTTGTTTCAACCTATGTTCGATGATTACTTCACTCCTCTACCAAATGTTGTTTCTCAAGTTCAAGAAGTTGTTGCTCTAAGAGCTGTGGATTTAGCTGATTCTCTTGTGTCAACTTCCATTGACCAGGATGCTCCATCATTAAGTACAAACCATCATTACAAAACAGAACAATCACATCATCTTTTGCATATAGGGTCACACATCCGAAGTATCGACCAAAAACAAACCAATCTTTTCTGATGACCACCTTAATGAAAATGTCCTCATGAAGGAATAGACTCCCTGGAGTGATTATCATCGAATGTAAGGAATACAGAGAGAGCACACACACAACCAGTGGATTCAACGGTTGGTGTGAGGGAGGAGAGAGAGTAGACATAAGGAGTCATCAGAGAAAACTGGGAGCAGGATGGGGAGCACACACTACAGTATGTGTCATTCGTGAATGATGAGAATTGCGTGAGAGCGTGCTGAGGGGGTTTGTCGACACGTGTTGGGGGTTGCGCGTGGGGAGCGATTGCGCTGGTGAGGAGCCAGTGGGAGAGCGGTCATTATTGATTTGTAGATAAAGATGGGTGAAGTGGGGTGAGGAGTACTGTACGGAGAATATGTTGGGGTATTTGGAGAATTGGTGTTTGGGGGAAGTTTGGATATTGTTGGGTGGTGATCTAGAGTTGATGTAGGGAGATGGTTGTTTTGGTGGAAGTATGTTTATTTGAGTTAGTTGTTGTTGGAGTGTGTTGGTGAGATTGGGTGGGTGATAGAGTTGGTGAGATGAGTAGTGGTTGTATATGAGTCGATAGTAGAGCGTCGCGCGGGGGTGGGCTGGGGAGATGTTGGGGGGAGATGTATATATTAAGCGCTAAATAAATGATGGTAACATATACTTACAATCTAGAACCACAGCATAGCTTTATATCTGCTCTAGATATCTTAATCATACTCTCAGAAAGAGATTAGCGAAACTAATAAATAGAATGGGATTTTAAATGGAGGTTTTAATATTAATATTAGAACTTAAAATAATTTAAAGCGCTATATCTAGAATTGTGTGAAAGTGAAGATAATTTGATGGGGGGTGTGGTTTAATTTAAGGTGATCGAATCTCATCTCTAAGTTTTTAGATGTTTTTCATATGAGCGAGAAGTCAGCGCCGCATGACACTTATAGCTACATAGGAGGATTAGGAGAACATTAGAAAATAATATTGGGGGTTGAGGATGTTGAGAGTTATGGAGAATTTGTATGAGTGAATTATAGTGGGGATATGCGAGAGAGGTTTGTAGGTGGTAGGTATTTGGTGGGGTATGTGTTGTGGGATGAATGTTTTTTTTTGGTTTAAAGGGATGGGTTTTGTGAGTTGATGTGTAATATTGTAAATTGTGGGATTGTGGATGTGAATGGAGGGGGTTGTATGTGGGAAGTTTGAAATTATTAGGTGTGTTTTAATTTAGTTTTGTGTAGGTTTGTGGGTTTTTTGTGGGAGGTAGTAGTGGAGGGATGTATATAAATTGTTTTTTTTGTTTTTGGGTTTATGTTATTAATGGTTTATTGGTGTTGATATTGTATTAAGAACCATGATTGGATCCCTATGTATCTACATCCAGTAGACATGACCTTATCTATGCATCTGCTGATGGTGCTCGTATCACAAGCCTACCGAAAAGCAATTACTAGCGGTAAATATGGATATTTCGATACCTTAAAGGAACATTAACATGGGCTCTTGGTACTCGAAGATACCGTATATCTCTAAAAGAATATACAAATCAGACCTACGCGGGGTGTCTAAGATACACTAGACGTAGTACATATCGGGAATTGGCTTCAGTTCTTAGTGACAAACTTGTTAGCTGTCTTCCAAGAAATAAACGTGCATGGCCATACGAGAACAAAGGCGAATAATATTGCCTTATTCTGGGTGTTTGTGCACAACACCCCAAATGAAGGCGATGTTACCACTAACAGAATTATTGTTTTAATTTCGCTACGAATCCATAGAACTAGTTATAGACCCTCGCATAGCGCATTGTCAGAAACATCATGCCGGAAATGTTCAAACACATCACGAGCCATAGCACATCGATGTACACGAACCATATCATAAAGGATCAAGAAGAGAAAGGAATCGTTGAACTAAACTTGTCCAGAATGAATAACCAAATGGCTGACATATCAGACCCAACCCTTGTCTAGAGAAAGATCAACGATCGTTAATCGAAAAGCTCGGTATGAGAAGCATGTCTCCGGAAACGTTGAAACGTCTGGCAGAGGAAATGGAAGAGTGATGGTGGTAACTCATATCCTGTATCATATGTACATAAGAAAATATAAAAACACAAAAATATTTTTCTTTTATATAAATTTTTTAAAAAAGAAAATGAAAAATTAAAAAATCAAAACAATATAAAAATATGTATCTCTGGCATGTCTTCTAAAAATCGATAACATTTACGGTCTTAAAAATGTTATTTAATAATGATACGAGGTTGTAAATGAAGTTCGAGCAGAAGTTCAAAACTTTCAAAACATGGCACAAATGGCTTGCTATTATTTCGAATAGCAACTCGGTCATCATT
Organism: Tanacetum coccineum; assembly: GCA_026074375.1. NCBI lineage: Eukaryota > Viridiplantae > Streptophyta > Magnoliopsida > Asterales > Asteraceae > Tanacetum > Tanacetum coccineum. The sequence goes on along the minus strand of BQNB010083655.1, from coordinate 5,407 downwards.
TTAAAGGAAAGTATTTCATAAAGGAAACTTGACCTCTCAAAGGGAATTTATTCTTGGGCATGGTCTAATTTATGACCATGCAAAGGCTTGTGCTTACTTTACAACATAAAACGCGCTTTATGTTATCCATAAGTGTACATGTCAGTGCGCTTATGTGTCCAAATAAGAGAAATATTATTTTTCATGGTGTTGCTTTTCAAAAATAAAATAATCATCTTAGTAATTCACTCATAAAAAAAAAAAAAAAGAGAAAAAAAAGAAATGATTTTTCAAGGCATTTGACCACTGAAACAACGACTACAACTCTTTAAATACAAAACGGGTCCTTGATTGAGGGGGAGAGAATGTCATATTTCTTCTTCAAAGTCATCAAGTGATTAAATGGAATCAGGTCTTATACTAAACCAGTATAACTAGTTTACAATTAAAGGAGAGCTAATTAAGTTTAGTTTATTTGTGCCTTAAATGTTATGTGTTTATGCCTTTAGGGATTAAATAGCAAAAATTAAGTATCTAAGCATTATAGTATGGACTTAATTTGCCATTAGTGAATCTAGATATGCCTTAAGATTACTTTATAAGGAAAATAGAAAGGATCTAAGATTTAAGGTGGCTTTAATGTCAAAAAGAGAAACTTTAACGAGCAAACACCCCTCCATTACCCCCTCCCTCTTTCTCGTCATAGTAAACACACACACTCACATACTTTCCCTCCTTACCCACACTTAAAAATCGTCACCCTCTAGAACTCGTATCTCAGACCATTTCAAACTTCAAGGTAAACTACAATCTTATTCCCCATATCATAAACATCTTATGTTCAAAAGGAATTTGGATGTATCTCAATATTTTGCTTGATTTCCCTAGAAATTGTTTTAGGGTTTGCGAAAATTGAAAGTTGTCCAATTCCAAAATTAGTTGAGGGGTTTTGATGGGTTAGGGGTATAGATGACTCGGTTGTAATAGTTCTTGATAATAATAACATCTACTTGTGTTTCTAATGATTCTTGTGTGCGAAATTTTGGGTACTTGGGGAATACTTGCTAAAAGTGATGGGTTTGTGTTTAATTAGTTCATATAATCTTTCTTGTATTCTTATACATTGAAAACATCAAGTCTTGTATGCAATATTTTGTGACTTGATTTAGACGAGTAAAACACACTCTTTCATGGGCCTCTAAATGTAAAATTTTGTGGTTTGATTCTTGTTATAATTGATAGGATAAGTTCATACTTGCATTATCAATGTGTTTGTATCATATAAAGACCATAAACATTGGTTTTGAAAAAATCAAAGTTTTTAGACGGCGAATTATACCTAGTATATAGACGGCGATTTATATCTAGTGTATAGACAATGATTTATACCTATTGTATAGACGGCGATTTATACCTAGCCTATAAGACGGCGATTTATACCTAGTGTATAGACGGCGATTTATACCTAGCCTATAAGACGGCGATTTATACCTAGTGTATAGACTGCGATTTATACCTAGCCTATAGACAGTGATTTATACCTAGTGTATAGACGGCGATTTATACCTATGGTCTAGACGGCGATTTATACCTAGAGTCTAGACGGCGATTTATACCTTAACCATAGACAGCGATTTATACAGCAGTTTCATAGACGGTGATTTATACGCATAGCCAATGACGGCGATTTATACATGTGCTATAAAATTGATTTCTTTCCTAAATGTTTTAACTTGATAACTCATGTTAGGTTGAAATCTTTCTTATGTTATATATAAGTTGCCAAATTGACTATGTTTGATCTAAAGTTAGCTTGTTGACCATAAGTTGACCTTCTGGTTTGTGTCCTGATAATATGTGGTTAAGTCTGCCTAGCTGATGTCTGCAAATTGCCTTGCATATGAACTGTATTGGAATTTTTTGTTAAGCAGAAACATGAATCCTATTGCATCTTAACAAGCTGCTCTTGACAACTCTTTGGTTTCTCCTGAGAAGAGGCTGAAGATTGAAAGATGCAATGCTAGAATTGCTTTCACCAAGCCACAGAAAGAAGAAACATATTAAGTTACATTAGAAGCTCTCAAGTTGTCTCCTTGCTATCCGGCATTCCAAATAACTGTTGAAGTCCCTAAAATCTACATGCATCAATTTTGGAATACCATCAAGAAGATTGGAAAAATAGATGCTTACGACTTCAAGCTAGATAAGAAAAAGTGCCCGAGTTGACACTAGTCAGAAGACACCTAAAGTATTCCGTGAGATTCTCAGATCTGTCCCCTACTCCCTAACCAAGATTTTGTGGACTTCTTTCAGAAGAAAATTTACTTACATTTATCAAGGAACTAATGGTTACTCTAGGCAAGTGTACAGCGATCTACATTCAAACTGATCAAATTCACCAGCACTTGGAGACATTTGCTGCTAAGACATTAATATTTTGCATCTCCAGGGGAAATCAACAGACTTGATAGGCTCAGGGAATCCACTAAGCTCAAGTCTTTGTAGTCTATGTACAATCAAAGAAGTGTTGAATTATGTGCTCTCCTCTAGTGAAGACTTAGTATCTCAGCTGACAACAGAGAAATTAGTTCAGCAAGAAAAGCGCACATGCCCTACCCAAGATTCACCAAAGTCATCATCGATCATTTCATCTCCGAAGACAATACCATCTCTATGAGGAACAAAATAATTCTTCACACTGCTCGTGATGATAGTCTGTTAGGTGCTCTGAAGTTTGTTTCCAAAACAGAAGATTGTTAGAAGTATGTAGCATTGATACCTGATGGAATGATAAATGATGAATCAAGCAATCTCAAGCATACAAGACATATCTAGACTATTCTACAAAGTAAATTCCGTCCTAAGAAGGCAAGAAAAGTTCAAGAAGCCTACTTCTCCCAACTCAAAGACTGCTGTCCAACAGCATCCTCCAAAAGTACGTACTCAGAAGGGTAAGAGAGTTAAGAGACCTGCCAAAAAGGCCACTACTGCCCTAACAACCGGTGTTGTCATTAGAGATACTCCTGGTAAGTCGGTATTGAAGAAGAAAGCACCATCTAAGACTAATAGATGTAAGGGAATTGAGTTACTTTCTGATGTTGCACTAATTGAAGAAGCTCAGCTAAAGAAAACTCTGAGGAAAAGCAAGCGAGAAACTCACAAGCTTCAGGCTAGCGGCTCAAGTAAGGGAGCTGATTTTTGATAGAGGTTCTGAAGATGAAAATCGGCAAGACTAAAGACACAAGTAAGGAACTGGTGTGAAACAAGGGGTTCCCAATTGTCTAAAGAAGACTCTTATGAACAGTGATGATGATGAACTTAGAGGATAACCGTGGAGAAGATGAAATGAATGATTTTAATGACGAATGATGATGATGGAGGAAGAATGATTGATGGAAGTGGTAATGAAGTGATGACAGTGGTAATGATGATATGGTGGTAATGTGATCACAAGATAGTGGAACAAACTGATTACAGACAGATGATGAGATCCTTCTTTCACTCTGAAAGACATGAAGAAAAGAACAAGTATGAGGAGCTAACGATGCATACTCCAGAGAAGGACAAATCTACGATGAAGAAAGATGTATGAAGAAGAAGACATGATTTTCACAAATGAGTTGTAATGGAGATGTGAACATCACTAGGGACTCAGAGATACCGACGAAGACTAATGCACGAAACAAGTGGATAAGAACAACAAAATGCTTCTTACGAGTCAGGGTTTGTGAAAGAAGAAGATGATGGTCACGTGACGCTTACAACTGTCCATGATAAGACTGAAGGTACCATGAAAAGTTCTTCTGTCTCATCCGATTTTACAAGCAAGCTACTAAACCTTGATAACATCGGTCCAGATGTCAATGAGATTGCCTCCCTGATGAACATCTTAACCGTTCCTCCTCCACCTCCTCCCGTCAATCCTTCTTCACAACAATTCCTCAACAACAAACAAGCCTAGATCCACAACAACAACAACATATTCCACTTTGCGTCCATCATATCCAGTAGTAAACAAAGGGTGTCCGCCTTGGAAACTAAAATGTCTGAGTTCAACCAAACAAGTCAATTTGTTAAAGTTGTCTCCTCAATTTCGAGCATTGTTAATAAGTACCTTGCTTCCAAGATGAAAGAAGCAGTGGATGTGGTTGTTCGGCTATAATCAAACAAGCTCAAAGAAAAAGCTGAAGCTGAGAATCAAGAATTCTTTAATCAAGTAGACTCAACTATGAAGGCAATAATCAAGGAGCAGGTGAAAGCTCAAGTCTCCAAGATCATGCCACAGATTGAGAAGTACGTAACAGAATCTCTAGGAGTTGATGTGTTGGTTAGATCAACCAATCAACCTTAAACGTCTTACGCAGTAGCAGCTTCATTGTCAGAATTCGAATTGAAAAAGATTCTTATTGACAAAATGAAGACTAATAAATTGATAAACAGATCAGACATTCAAAAGAATCTCTACAATGCATTGGTCGAATCGTACAACTCGGACAAGGACATCATTACCTCATATGGTGATGTTGTTACATTGAAAAGAGGACGAGATGATCAAGACAAGGATGAAGACCCCTTCGCTGGATCTAACTGAGGGATGAAAAGAAGAAAGTCAAGCAAGGATGCTAAACTATCAAAAGGCTTAAAGTCAAAGGAATCAAAGTCATCTAGCTCTTCCAAAGGCACCCAATCTCAGCCTAAATCTTCGGGTACGTCTACACAAGCAGAGGAACCAGAATTTGAATCTGCAAACACAAAGATACAACAGGATTAAGGGAATGAGTCAGGTCATATAGATGATCAACCCGATATTGAGCCTGCTCCTAAGCATGATTGGTTCCAAAAACCTAACAAGCCTCCAACTCCTGATCATGCTTGGAATAAATCAAAATCTGTTGACTTTAGACCGCCTCAGAAATGGATCAACGCCATTGCCAAAGCAAGACAACCTCCTCTCACGTTCAACGAGCTTATGGGCACTCCTATTGACTTCTCATCTTATGTCATGAACCGTCTTAAGATTGACAATCTGACTCAAGAGATTTTAGTTGGGCCTGCTTTCAACCTACTCAAAGGCTTATGCAAAAGCCTCGCCGAACTTAGATATCATTTTGAAGAATGTTACAAAGCTGTCAATGATCGACTTGATTGGCACAATCCAGAAGGGCATAAATATCCGTTTGATCTTAGCAAGCCACTACCGTTGATTGAAGATCGAGGACGTCAAGTAGTTCCTGCTGACTATTTTATCAACAACGATGTCAAGTATATGAAATGTGGAAGTTCAAGTAGCAAATACGCAACTTTTACAACAAGAACCAAGGTCGCTAAGTACGCCAATATTGAAGGCACAAAAGACATGGTTCCAACATTATGGAGTCCAGTGAAAGTAGCATACAACAAACATGCTGTCTGGGGAACGTATCACTAG
>BQNB010083654.1:0-28978 GCA_026074375.1 Tanacetum coccineum | reverse complement strand
ATCTTGTTCTATGATCCCTAAAAGTTATAAAAATAACGAAAGTCAAATACGTTCCAGTTATTTGCTTAATATGAAAAGTATAAAAAAATGATGAGAAAAATGAAAAGAACAAAAATATGTGTAGGAATAAGTGAATACATTTAAAAATGGTAAAAACAGGGCTTTTCAAAGCTATTAAATTTATTTTCCCCTTGACGAACACTTAGCTACTTTTCGAGGTTATTAGTCAAGGGGGAACGAGATTCTTAGCTTTCTAAGTGCTTACTTATAGCATTGCGTGAGGACACGCAATAATTTAGTATGGGGGATTTTGGTTTGTGCTTAATTACACATACCATTTTCCATTTAAACCGGACTTAAATGACCAAAAACGTACCAAAAATACATTGTATTTGTATGTTTCCATTTATACTGTGCAGGAAACAGATATCCGAGAAAAGGATGAAAAATCAAGCAAAAACGGACAAAACCAAGCACGGAATGGAAAATCGTAGAAAAGCCAAAGTCAAGTCAAAGCCAAAAAGTCAACCAAGGAAAAGTCAAAGTCAAACCCGAAAAAGTCAAAGGTCAAACCCGAAGCCGAAACCAAAGAAATGTTAAATGGGCCCACCCGTACCCATCTAATGGGTCGGGTCAACCCATTTAAACATTATTGAAGACCATTGGGCCCAATTCCCTTTTATACTTAAGCCGGCCCAAATCAACATATATGGCCCAAACTGCCTTTAACAGCAGTTAACCCTTAACCCCAAATATTTAACCCCACAAGGACTAACCTTGCAATACAAACCATAACTCTTGAGGACTGAAATTGCCATATCCCCAAAACCTTATAATACCACAAGGACTTAAAATGCAAAAACCTTATACAACTTAAGGGGATCCTTTTGTCAACTTCCTAAACTCTCCCCTGCACAAAACAAACAGACACACACACTCCCCTTTCCCGCCTAAACTTCACCCCTGTCCCCCCACCTCGGTTACTGTTCACCATAGTCCAAACCTTTCACTCTCATACTCACCCCACCTCATAAGCTGCCAAGTTCCACCTTGGCAATCCTAAACCCCTCCATTGGCCAAAGGATACGACAACAACATCAAGGGTTGAGATCATGAACTTGGGCACAAAGCAAAAATCAAAGGCCAAGATGACTTTGAAGCTCTCTCTCACACAACAAACACATAGCTGAAGCCTCTCTCAGAGAAAGCACAAGTGAAGCTCAAGTTTTAGTATAAATAGGACCATAGTGTAGCTTATTACTCTTGGTCGAATTTTTTGTATTAGAAGGCAAAATCTTGTAATCAAATATTTGTACCATTTTTAATACTGTCTTTTTAATTTAATTGTCATTTAAATTCATGTCTTTAAATTACTTGTTCTTTAATTTTTATGCAATTTACTGTTTTCATTTACATTATTGTCATTCAAGCTACATTGTCTTAAGGGTTTATAAAAGTTTTTGAGTCATTATAAACTAATATAAAAGCTTCTTTCATTTCCTGTTAAAAAAAAACTCAAAAATCAAAAAAAAATATCAAAAAAGTCAAGAGCAAGGATCATGGTTTATAAGGGATGGCCTTGGGTTTAGAGCTTATGGTAAGCACATAGGAAAAGTTTTTAAGCTTTTGGAAAGCTGTTAGGATTATGAAAAAGACTCGGTCACCCCGTGTATAATCTAGAATAGCATAGCTCGTTGTCTAATTGTAAGCGTATGACTAATAGTATTGGGTCGGGCCTTTAGCCCACTTGTAAGCCCATACTCAAGCCCATTGGGGCATAAACACTCATGTATATAAACCCCTTTCCAACCATGGGAAGGGGTTGGTTGTTCATTTTATCACAAAGCTTTCATTTGGTTTTTCTCTCACTAGAAACCTCACTTTCTCTCTCTAGATAATTTGCCAACCCAATCAAAAGTCTACCAAGTGAAGAAAATACAACTTAAGGGACTAAAATTGCCAAACCTCAAGTTGTATCACAAGAATAACAAGACAAGGGCTAAAATTGGAAATTAGGAGAAGTATAACTTGAGGGGCCAAAGCTGCCAACTTACCCAAAACCATTCTTTCCCGCCCAACAAAACCCAAGAACAACTCACGGGTTCCCCTTCCTTCTTTTACCCCGCAAACCATTCAAACCCTGGATAAAACATTTCCCCCTCCTCCACTATCTCCCCCCAGCTTTATAATTGCCATGTTGGCAATCCCTCACCATTTCCAAGTGATTTCGATGGCTGTGATTGACTCAAAAGAAGCACAAAAGAAATTGAAGGCTGGGATTTGTTTTAGAATCACCTCACACAACAAGCATACTTGGGTTTTTGTCTCTACAAAGAAAACATCAGAGAAAAACACAGCTGGAAGGCATAAAGGAGGGAAGTTTTTAGTATAAATAGGGCTATTGAAACGAAAAAAGGAGATCGTTTCTTAGTTCATTCTTTTAATATTAGTTCTAGTGAAATTTTAGTGTATCTTTTGCAATTTTACTCTTCAAGTATAGTTACTTTCTAATTTTTAGTCTTATTGCAAATTTGGAGTTTTTAGTTAATTCTGGAATCTCTGTTTTTCCTTTGTTATAAAGCTTTACTTTATATGTTTAAGTTCTTTATATATATTCGTATAATAAGTCGTTTGTTTTAATTCAAATGCTAAGATGTTAAGTTAAAGTACAGAAAATTCACACACTCAAATATTACCACAGCTTTATGGATGATAAGCCAGTTATGGATGGGCTTATGGACTCTCACTAGCTTGTTTTATACAAGCTAGAGCTCGTAGACTCTTTGTTTAACCCTGTTTTTTATGCAAGGGGAGTTGTAAGTTTTTATTTTTACTATTTGCTATTAATGTACTATAGAACTGCTTAAATGTGTTATTTGTTACTTTCTAATTTGTTTCATTTATTGCTATTATCAATTATGTTTAGTGCTTATCTTGTTAGTTGTTAGAGTAAAAAATCAGTTATGTGTCACTTGTCAGTTCAGTAATTGAGTAGTATGTTTGTTATATACTGTTAGGTTGATTTAGTTATTTAAGTGCTGTTAATTATTTGACTAACATTGCTTATAAGGCTTTATTTGTTATGATAATCGTTTTTAACAAATTGGGATCAATCAGCTTGGAATATAAAAAGAAAGTGATTTTTGAAATAACTTTAAGGGTGTAGTTTGGAACAAGCGATGTACTAACCCATGTTAGTACTGTGGTTCAATTTTGGTGTTTTTAAAGCTTGTGCAGTACTATCTAAAGCTTAGACAGTACTAACTCCAAGTTGTACTGGTAGTTAACAACTGTTAGTATGTTGGTTCATTATTGCTTATTTGACTGTATCATTTTGTAATTTTTAAGCATTTCCTTGTTTTTTTGAGTATATTAAACCCTATTTTCCTTTACTGTCTTTAGTAGAGCTTACTTTAGCTTATTTGCCTTTTCAAAGGAATTTTAATAGTTTATCAGTGTAACATTCCGTATTTTCAGGTCATTTATTTCGTCATAATTTCACCATTTATTTTATTTTAGTTTCGTACGCGTTTACTTTTAATTCTTATTATATAATTAAATCGCGTAAAATCATAAAATAAAAAAAAATATATTAAAAAAAAAAAAAAAAATAAAAAAAAAAAAAAAAAAAAAAAAAAAACACAAAAAAAAAAAATATAAAAAAAATCAAAATTTAAGGTAACGGAGACACAAACGAATTTAAGTTTCGTTCACAAACAACAAGCAATATATTATTTTTTCGAAATGTAATACTTAACTTTTCTTTATTTCTTTCTTTTATTGGTTATGTAATTTTATTACGCTTTTGCGACTAAAGTAGTTTAGCATACCCGGAACCATAAAGAATAATTCTACGCTTTCAACAAATACCACATTTATACCCAATACATAAAAGTTAATAAAAATATATCATATGTACTACTTTAATATGAGAAATTTTTTAAGCTATGTACTACAATGACAATTTATGAAAAATCTTCCAAGTAGTCTTTGTACTTACTATCTCCATTTAAACATGGCCATTCTGTTCCTTTGACTCAAGATGAATAACAAGTATACCTTCATGCCTTCTATGTCTCTTGACCATTCTATTGCTATCTTTTTGACCTTTGTACAATGTTTTGTAAATAGTATCTCTTAGTTACCATTCTTACACATAAACACTTTAGTTAAATTTTCACAATAATCCTTCACCCTTTACCCCATACTAACACCACGGTTATACAATAACCTAGGCACACTATTCCTACTTAATGTTTTATACAACCATTCTATCTACACACATCCATCCTAAGATATTCTAAGGTGATCCCAAGCATTGGCTAACCATATTCAAGTGATTATCAAGTAAAAGAAAACTAGGGTTTTCTTTGGTGTAAGCTTTGGATTTTTATCTAAACAAGGGTTTAGATTACATTTGATCATCATCATATACACCTATTAGGCGTCATCTAGAACCCTTTATTGTTCTTTCAATATTCTTTATGCATATGTTAGTCTATTGTAGCCTGAATCACCATGTAGGATTTTTAACATGTAAATGAGTTTTTACTTGTATTGATCATTTTGCACCACTATTATTCATGTTAGATATTGCTTAATATCATGTTAAAGGATGTGAAAGTATTGTACCAAATTAAGTTGGTGTAAAAATGATTACTACAAAGTAAGTAAGGTATAAAAGCAAGGTTATAAAACGGATTCAACAAGGCCACTCAAAGTTCGTGTCCAAAATTCGTTATTTATTAATAATTTTTATATGTTTTTTTAATGTAGTATGATTCACACGATTCCGAAAGGTAAGTAATTGTCAAACGGATTTATAACGAAAAAGTTTAGAGCGAAAACGCGCGTGTGTGGTATATTTTCGAGGCATAAAATCCAGCATTTGTTAAGTTAGTGGTTTATGTCAGGCATTTTAAGATGGTATTTGCGGCTCTTCGGTCGTTTCGGCCTTCGGTCCGGAAACATGAAAGTCGTTAGGTAAGGTCGTTTTACTTCCCTGCGAGTTCTTTAGTTTAAAAAGCGAGTGATTAACGGTCGTCGTATGGACGGGGGCAAAATCTGGCTTTTTGGTAATTAATCCATGCATCGGATTGATGCGGCAGTGCTTTTTCGCCCTATTTCACGGTCGAGTTTGGGTCTCGGACAGCACTGGAAGTTTGTTCCATAAATATCGTTTGATAAATTATCTTTATAGAAACCCGACTTGTCTTGAAAATGTGATTTAGTGGGTCATTATAGTCGGGTCAGACTTAGAAAATAAACTACAACACTACCAGTACTAATATACTACCAGTAGTAACACTTATACTACCTGGAGTACACTAATTTACACTAAGGAAGTAACTAATATACTACCAGTAATAACTATAACTACCAGGAGTAACTAATACACTACCAGGAGTAACTAATATCTACCAATATGGTAATAACTTATAACTATCAGGAAGTAACTAATTTCACTACTGGGAGTAACTTATATACTACCAAGTAGTAAAAACTTTAACTACCAGGAGTAACTACAACACTACCAAGGAATATACTATAATTACATTATTAGTTTATTTATAAATGTTTTACATATTATAAATATGTTTCACTCAAACAAATTAGATGGTGATTAGCTACCTAAATTAGACTTATGGCATTGGTAAGATTACTCATATGTGATTAGTTCTTTACGACCTTAAATTAAATAGGTTGCATTCGTCGATTTGCGTGACGCATTATTTGTGATACACTTGACATTTGCTCACTCAAGGTGAGTTCTATAGTCTCGCATGTCCATTCTTTTCAATGTTTTTTAAACACGAGAGGGAATAATGCTCGTTTACAAACTTGTATATTTTACTACAGTACAATTACCTTTCAATACTTTGTGAGTTCATAGTCTCGCATTTCAATCTTTTCTTGTTTTATTAAACCCGGGAGGGGAATACATGCTCGTTTACAAATTGGTATTTTACTACAGTTAATTACCTTTCAATTTCTTTGTGACGTTCTAGCCCCTTTTTCTACTATTGCTTTTATATAAATAACAGGGAGATTACATGCTTGATTTCTTTTGGACACAAGTGTTTTTCAAAGTGTATGCTATCCAGATTACTGCCTGATTACATTATTGCCTAAGTTACCGTATTGCTATTTAAGTCCCCTTTTATCATGAACCTGTTTATTGTCTGCTGGTATACGGCTAGTGTTATCGGATAGATCTATCGGATCTGACCATCCCGTATAGGCTATGTGGTTTCTAGTTTGACCATTGACGCATTTAACATTTGAAGAAATTCGTAGATGTTTTTTGCGAAGCATCTGTTATTGAGAAATTTCGTCTTTTTTGGATGTTTTTGTAACATATGTATCGTGTTGGGGCACAATCTGAACTATGGTTTGATTACAGTTTATTACGTTAAGGTTCGGTGTCATGAGCTTAGTGCAATAATACCTGTTATATATTTAGACTTGGTGAATGTGTTTCCCTTGTCTACCTTACTTGTTTTGGACTTCGGAATACGTACTTAGTCCACCATTACTTCGATCTTGTGGTCCACTACTGAACATTACTATGATTTATTAAATCAACTAATTGGACTTCTGATGAATTTCGGAATAACACTTTTTAAATGTTGTAATTTTTGTAACGTTACTTTTTCTGAAATATTCTTAAATTATTTCAATACTGCATTTTACTTAAACCTTGAATTCTCCAACTTTATTCGTTGAAGTTTTAGATGCTATTTCAGGTTACTATTCTGGCTACGTGGAGATTGGGGCTTTAGAGTCGCATGGGATATATATTTTTGAAGGCTTAATAACTTGTATACAATTCGACAAACGTTTTAAACAAAATGTTTCTATTGCATTATAAATGGGATCCTTTGTAAACTCTGATTTTAATATATCAAATGTGAAAAATATTCTAAACGTCTCTTTTGAGGTCGTTTTCTGTGACTTGTGCGTTTGGACTATGAAGTAGCACCCCATTGTTACCATTCCGCTGCGACCAGATTTTGGGGGGTGTTACAGATGGTATCAGAGCTGAAGTCATAGAGAACTAGGTCGTTTTCAAAACCTAGACTATGACCATGTTTTTCAAAATATAGAGTCTTTCCTTGTTTCTCCGATATCCGCACGCGCTTGCTCCCAGGTAACTTATATGCTCTCTTTTGCATCCCTACTACTATTACATGGATAATGAGTATTTAATACTAGACTATGATTTCGTTCTCTTACGTCTATCATATGACGTCTTACTATTTACCTTATATCGGTCTGATATGTAAATATTGATCATTTTGATTTTCATGTACTTCCTGATCTCTCATTTACTCCCTTGAGCGTCAATACTGGTATTATATATGGATACCTATACTTATGGGTTAATTTCTTCTTGATCTCTTACGATTAACTTCGATCATTTACGCGACTTTACTTTATTCCCTTTTGATGATATCGAAAATTCGGCATATTTTGTAAATTCTACTAGTTACTTTACCATTCGACTCTGAGTTGGAATACTCTTCTTATGATTTTGAATCGCATATGTTGTTTCGTAATCCATCGTTTTGAAGTCTTCCAGTTGATGGGAGTACGACAATTAACTTGTCACCTCATACGTGTCACCTTGGAGCACCTACCTTTAGAACACGACTCTTTACGTTCATTTTGTTGATTGAATAATTCTTTACGTTCATTTTCTTTGACTACTTCTGCGATTGTTCGGATATTCTTTATACTTGTTATGACCTATCGCTTTACAAACAATCTCGATGTCAACCTATTAACCATTTTGTTGTCACCCTATGAGCTACTTCACGTTTACTTTATTGACTATTTCATTTCGTTATAAAACCATTTGATACATTTCATACACCACACTATTTTGACGAAAATGAGCATTACATCATTGGACCTCAAATATACATAGCCTAATCACCTATGTATATTTGGTGCATAGACTGATTACCTATGCATTCAGGAAGAACCATGTCATGCTGAGAGTAGTCACCTTAAAACCTACACCTCTTCATCAACACAAATCCAAGAGAAATTTCCGCATCTCTTCTCTGAACCCGTACCTTCTTCAGGTGTTGCAACCTGAGCCTTGAGGACAAGGCTCTTCTAACCGGAGGAGACTGTAACATTCCGTATTTTCAGGTCATTTTATGACGCCATTTATTTCGTCATAATTTCACCATTTATTTTATTTTAGTTTCGTACGCGCTTACTTTTAATTCTTATCATATAATTAAATCGCGTAAACTAAAAATCAACAATTAACGTAACAGACACCAAACGAATTAAAGTTTTCGTCAAACAAGCAATATATTATTTTTACGAAAGTAATAATCAACTTTTTATATTTTATTTTTATTGGATACGTAAAACGTTTACGTTTCGCGATTAAATACATTTAGGTATACCCGGAAGCACCAAAACTTTTCTACGCTTCAACAAATACCCACTTTTATACCCAATACTTAAAATTAACTCAAAAACCATCCCATGTATACCATAGGGCCGTTTGGTATGTAGTAAACTCAAAGAGATATTCAAACTTGCAAACAATGTTCCTTAAGACCATGAAACTTGTCCTACACTTGCAAGACATTGACCAAAGACTCCACAATTCACTCATCTTGTTCCTTGACCAACTAGGTACATCTTTGACTAGTTATATGAATATATAATACTTTAGCTAGTGAGATACACACACACTTCTCATATTCAAGGTGTAAAAACACAAAAATCTCTCATCCCTCCCCCTCTATAGCTCACGGCATACCACAAGGACCATAAGCAATCCATACAAAAATTTTCTATCACTTATTCACACATTCTCACATCATATCTAAGACCTACTATGAAGGTTTGAATTCTAAGAGGTTTTAACAAGCATTGGTTAACCATATTCAAGTGTTAATCAAGAAAAGGAAGGTTAGGGTTTATTTGGAAAAGTTAGGGTTTCATATTGTGCAAGCTTGGGTTTAAAGGCTAAACAAGGGTTTAGCACCTATTTTTCATCATCATCATACACCATAAGGTCATCTAGAACCCTTTATGTTCTTTCAATATTCATTTTATGCATATGTTAGTTCTATTGTAGCTTGAATCACCATGTAGGATTTTTAACATGTAAATGGAGTTTTTACTTGTAATGAATCATTTTGCACACTATTATATATGTTGAGATATTGCTAATATCATGTTAAAAGGGATGAGAAAGTATTGTACCATATTAAGTTGGATGTAAAAATGATTAACTACAAAAGTAGTAAAGTATAAAAGCAAGGTTAAAAATAGATTCAACAAGGTCACTTAAAAGAATAGTTGTCACATTCGTATATATAACACATTATTTTATATTTTTATAAAGTAGTATGATTCACGACGATTCCGAAAAGGTAAGAAACTTGTCAAACGGATTTATATAAGAAAAAATTTAGACAAAAACCGCGGTATATATTCGAGATAAAAAATTACCAGCATTTGTTAATTCGTGGGTTCTGCAGGATTTTAAGATGGTATTTGCGGCACTTTCGAGTCCGTTTCGGCCTTCGGCCGAAACATGAAAGTCGTTCGGAAGGTCGTTTTACTTCCCCGCGAGGTTCTTTAAGTCTAAAAGCGAGTGATAACGGTCGTAAGCGGGGCACCAAAATCTGGCTTTTTGATAATTAATACACTGCATCAGATCTGATGCGAGTGCTTTTTCGCCCATTTGTCGAGTTTCGGGTCTCGGACAGAACTGGAAAGTTGTTCAAAATATCGTTTCGCATAAATTCTCTTTAGAACCCGAGTCATGGTAAAGTGTTTAACTGGGAAACTGCTACGTATGGTAAGATTTAGGATAATGAAGACGTTCACGACCTCGGATGTGTTGAAACTGAATTCCCAGATATAGTCTTTAACGACACATTAACATCTAAAGCAGCACTCTCGTGTGAGCCTACGGTAAGTTCTCTTAATGATGAATTTGACTTTAGAATATTGTTTGACGAATCCGATGATGAAGATTGCACGGTGATTTTTGACAAAAATTCATTTTCCTACAAAATAATTTTGTCAACGATTTAAAAACAGATTCGGAAAATGATAATGATAAAGTAAATATGCCTTCGTTTCCGTCACCCGAACCAACGGTCAGTTATTTTAATGATTTAGACTACTTTAATGATTTTGAGAATGAATTTCCAGCCATTGTTTACAATGATGCTCTAACGTCTAAATCAGATTTCTTAGCTAAACCCACTTTAAGTCCTCAACATATCGATGAATTTAATTTGAAAGATGTAACATCATTGTCCAAATGTGATGAAGAGGAACAAAATGTTTTATACTTTAATGATCTATTTTCTTTTAACGTAATTTATCCTAATTATTCAAAATCGGATAAGGACAATGATGATGATAAAGTCGATATCGAACACTCTTCGGAGGATTTATCTGTCATACCATTATCTAATGTAATAAATACCGATGTTGGTGCCTATGCACATGGGTCAAATAAGCTTTTTGAAACAAGTCATGATACATCTAATAAATTTTTCAAAACTAAAACTTTTATCAAGGAATTAAATTTTAATATCATGACTTGGAATCATCTTAACAAAGGGATGTCATTCATTTTCCTAATCAAGAATTTGTATGTGCCATTTGACATCCCGTTCGACCCCAAATTGTTTTATAAGGATGTGATTAAATTGGGGCAAGTCTAACTTAAAGACTTTTCTGTAAAAAAAAGTGCTTGCCAGGAGACAACCCAGAATGTATTTTCATATTTTATCGAGTCTGTCTTCCCAGACTGTCTATACGGCGTATCCAAACCCCATGGATACGACGTATTCACCATCTAGACGTTATCAGTCTTTATTTTCAGCACAGTCTATACGACGTATTCATTAAATGAATACAACGTATACAGGTTTCAATACGGTGTATCCTGGTGTATGGATACGACGTATCGACTTCCTGTATAGTTTTAGGTATTTATTTCGAGTTTAACCAAACGAATACATGGAGATAGAATTGCATTTGTTTTATGACAATATACACAGGATCTCGAGAATGAAAAATCGATGAATATTGTTGGAGAACTTACAAATATGGAAATCTTGAAGTGTTGGAGTCTTGAAACTTCAAGGCCGCTGTTCAACACACAATCTTGCTCAAAAACGCAACTTGGAAAATCTACCGAGCAAATATCAAGGGAGTTTCTCATTCTAATTCTTTTTAAATTCTGGTATTTAAAGTTTTACATATACAACGAGGACGTTGTATAATTCAAGTGGGGGGATGGAATTAGAATGTTTACTTGTCCTAACTTTCACACAAAAATACTTAAATTATGCTTAAAATTTTTTTTCAAGCATACTTTTGTGAAATTACTTGATACATAACCCGCACACAATAACCCTTGTTAGATATTGTGAGGATTTAGCCTTTCCGTTTCTAAATGTTTACCCAAATTCCACAAAATATGGGTGTGCCGGTGATGTTGTAGACTTTAGAACTTGGCTTGGTATATCTATTCAAGACCACAATAATGAGTATTATGGATTTAATTGGAGTAACTTGTTTAAATTGGTTAATCCTAGGATTAAAACCAAATCGCCTTTACATGTTGTTTATTAATTAACTACACCAGTTAGTTAACCTACCGTTAAACCCTTTCACTCTTATCTTTAGAGTGATGATCCATTAGAACAACGCATAGAGCCAATCCTTTAGGAATTACACAAACTATTTGTTTTGTTACACCCATACACCTTAACCTACCCTGTTAGATTAAAGTTTAATTTATAATTGCTAGTTGCTTAAAGTGTAAAGTTTGTATTTACCGAGTCTTGTGTCATTTTCTATCTTTGGTGCGGTTGGAAATTTGCATATTGCAAATGGGAATGTATATTAGTAGTCGAAGCTCATGTGATTTTGCTACCGTCGCAATTAATAGTGAATCCGAAGAACGAAGAATTACAGAAGGAATTATCCGGAATTATTATGATCGTGAAGATGGTGAAACTACATCGAGATTTGAATGTTTGGTAAAAAAATCAAAAAAATGAGAAAAATTGCAACAAAAAAAGAGAAGAAAGTTTGAAGATAATCATTTCGCAACTACCGAAGGAATTACACGAAGGATCGATTATTCGTTGATACATCTAAGAAATCAACGATGTAGAGTATTGTATAAAGTGGAAGATATCGCCACTTACCTTGTAGAGTATGTAAAGTTTTGGGATGATTTGGAAGTTGATCGTTACGGGAACACCAACTTAGGTTGTTGTTTTTGATCGATGATTAAGATGTTGTAAATAGTCGTGTCTTTATCATGGTAATAGTCGGGAAAAGTATCCAGCAACTTGTACTTTAGGCTTTAATCTATTTGTTTCTTGATTTTATTTAACAACAATTTACTTCCCTCTCACCTAATGATTAGCCACTCATTTTACGCGAATGGGGATTCATACCAACATGCATGTCTATTCTGGCATTCCGGCCATGTATGCATGCTTTGTACCTCGTTGGTTTACAAATTTTGGTGAAAGTTAGAAGGTTCCTACCCTATATCTGTAACATTTCGTATTTTCAGGGCAATTACGACGCCATTTAATTTACTACTTATATTTTTTCTCTCGTCTCGTACGCGTCTACTTTTAATCACTATTACATAGTTAAATCGCGTAAGCTAAATTTTTTTTCATTTAACATATAAAACAAGAGAAATATGATTTTTATACACTATTTCCTGACATGAATAGTGTTGGTTCGTTTTTAATAAAAATTTTGCGAAACATTTTAGAATCATTTATATAATATTTATACGAGTTTTAAATTTATAAATATTATTTTACAAGACAATTGACCTACTTATACGATAACATTATACAAACGATAAAAACAATTTTTTTCTATTTTTTTTCGAAAGTAATAATTGACTTTTTATATTTTATTTTTATTTGGTTGCGTAAAACGTTTACGTTTCGCGATTAAATACATTTAGGTATACCCGGAAGCACCAAAACTTTTCTACGCTTCAACAAATACCCACTTTTATACCCAATACTTAAAATTAACTCAAAAACCATCCCATGTATACCATAGGGCCGTTTGGTATGTAGTAAACTCAAAGAGATATTCAAACTTGCAAACAATGTTCCTTAAGACCATGAAACTTGTCCTACACTTGCAAGACATTGACCAAAGACTCCACAATTCACTCATCTTGTTCCTTGACCAACTAGGTACATCTTTGACTAGTTATATGAATATATAACACTTTAGCTAGTGAGATACACACACATTTCTCATATTCAAGGTGTAAAAACACAAAAATCTCTCCTCCCTCCCCCTCTATAGCTCACGGCATACCACAAGGACCATAAGCAATCCATACAAAAAATTTCTATCACTTATTCACACATTCTCACATCATATCTAAGACCTACTATGAAGGTTTGAAGGCTTGGATAAGTCTTTGCAAGTGTTAAGCAAGAAAAATGGAAGATTAGGTTTTCATTGATTTTAGGGTTTCAAGATCTTGTAAGCTAAGGTTTATAGTCTAAACAAGGGTTTAGCACTTATTTATCATCATCATACATCATCACTAAGGTTATCTAGCACCCTTATCTTTTCATTTTCATGATTTATAAGTATATTATGTTCTATGTAGTAAAATCACCATTTAGGATATGTTTAACTTGTAAAAGTGAATTTCTCTTGTAAACATGATTTATGAACTTGTACACATGTTATATGGATGGTATATTAAGTTTACAAAATGATTGTAAGACTTGTACACACTTGGTTTATGTATAAAAATGATTATGGACAAACTAGTAAATTAGGGTTTACTTAATGAAGTTATGGTTTTTAAAAGTGTTAATATGGACTTGGTAAATTTGGACACGAATGGACAATTATGGACTAATGGACTCTTATTATATGTAGCATATATGACATATATGAAATATGAGACTTGTGGTAGATTACAAAAGTGGAAAAGTATAAAAACAAAGTTATATATAGACTTAGTAAAGTCAATCAAACATTCTGTCCAAAAGGTGTATAAAAATATATTTATTTTATATTTTTATAAGATAATACATCTCAAGACGATTCCAAAAAGGTAAGAAACTTGTCAAACGGATTAATAACGAAAAAGTTACGGCAAAAACAAGTTATACGATAAATAAACGGATTTGTAAAAGAATTTTTATAAAAACTTTTCATAAAAATTATTCAAACAGAAAGTTTGGTATTTTTAATAAATTATACATATTTTTAGTATTACAAAATGATAAGAATCGTAATTTTTCAATTAATAACGAACGAGTTATGAATTTCGCAAGTTTACGATAATTAAAACTATAAAAATAACTTTATAACTGGCGTGAACAGTAAAAAGTACCGTTCATTAGAGGGTCAAAAATATGAAAATGTCAAATTATAATAACTCGTCCTAATACGAAAGCGTGGGCATAAGAAACGTAAAAATCGGACTTAAAACGCGAAAGTTGTTTACGCCAATGTACTTAAAACTGTAATTATAAACCGATTTTTACTTATTAAACACATTTTACCAAAACATTTAGATGGTGATTTGAAAATATATAGACCTATATGTGGTATGAATCAAACGTACTATATTACTAGGAAGTTTCATTATGAGGCCTCTTCGGAGTGGCGTATCGACGAGTTGTTGGATTTACGATTTAAAGTGTCCTAGCTCCTCATACGTTCACTACATGACCTCTTAATTATGATAGCCCGAACGATAGTATGATGAGCTATACGACCTATAAATAATCAAAGTGTTTAGTACTTATACGACCTATATTGGATTAGGTTGCCTTCGGATTCCTTCGTGGCGCATTTTTCTATTGTGAATACTTGTTGATTACCATTCACTCGAGGTGAGTTCATAGTCTCGCATTTCAATCTTTTCAATGTTTTATAAACCCGCGAGGGGAATACATGCTCGTTTTACTAAGTGAACTTATTGATTTCTACTACATAAGTGTTACATGACTATTTTTACTAAAGCTTGATTTGTTACTACATGATTTGAGATCGTGAATACCTATATTTGAAACCGTGAATTTTAGACATGATTGTTTTACTATGAGCACAAGTGTTTACAAAGTGTATGCTATCCAGATTACTGCATGAATATTATTGCTAAGTTACCTTATTGCCGTGAAGTCCCTACTTATCATGAACCGTTAATTGCTATTGTAGTAAGCGTGAGTGTTGTGGATAGATCTATCGGGATTGACAATCCCCACCTTACTTGGGTCACTAGTTTGATCGGGTGCATTTAACATTAAGAGGTGTTAGGTTGTTGGCAAACATCCTATATTCTGATTGGGGCACAAATCTAGTTAAGGCTTCGGGGTCATGAGCTTAGTGCAATAATATCTGTTATATATTTAGACTTGGTGAATGTGTTTCCCTTGTCTACCTTACTTGTTTTGGACTTCGGAATACGTACTTAGTCCACCATTACTTCGATCTTGTGGTCCACTACTGAACATTACTAGATTTATTAAATCACTTCTTGGATTTCGGAAATAACACTTTGAAATGCCGTAACGCTTCTTTTCTTACTGCAATATTTCTTAAATTATTTCAACACTGATTTTACTTAAACCTATGAATTCACCAACATTATTGTTGACGTTTTTGCGTGTATTTTCTCAGGTTATTATTTTGCTAGCTGAGCATTGGGAGCATTCGAGTCGCGCGGATATATTTTTGAAGGCTTAATAACTTGTATACCATTCGACAAACGTTTTAAACAAAATGTTTCTATTGCATTATAAATGGGATCCTTTGTAAACTCTGATTTTAATATATCAAATGTGAAATTTATCTTAAAACGTC
The DNA here is from genome assembly GCA_026074375.1 of Tanacetum coccineum. Taxonomy (NCBI): domain Eukaryota; kingdom Viridiplantae; phylum Streptophyta; class Magnoliopsida; order Asterales; family Asteraceae; genus Tanacetum; species Tanacetum coccineum. The sequence goes on along the minus strand of BQNB010083654.1, from coordinate 13,093 downwards.
TCTTTTGAGGTCGTTTTCCGTGACTTGTGTTTTGTGCCCTGAAGTAGCACCCCAATGTTACCATTCCGCTGCGTTGTCCTGATTTTTGGGGGTGTTACAGATGGTATCAGAGCTGAAGTCATAGAGAACTAGGTCGTTTTCAAAACCTAGACTATGACCATGTTTTTCAAAATATAGAGTCTCTCCTTGTTTTATCCGATATCCGCGCGCTTGCTCCCAGGTAACTTATATGCTCTCTTTTGCATCCCTACTACTATTACATGGATAATGAGTATTTAATACTAGACTATGATTTCGTTCTCTTACGTCTATCATATGACGTCTTACTATTTACCTTATATCGGTCTGTTATATAAATATTGATCACTCTGATTTTCGTGTACTTCCTGATTTCTCATTTACTCCCTTGGGCGTCAATACTGGTATTATATAAGGATACCTATACTTATGGGCTAATTTCTTCTTGATCTCTTACGATTAACTTCAACCATTTACGCGACTTTACTTTATTCCCTTTTGATGATATCGAAATTTGGCATAGTTTGTAAATTCCACTAGTTATTTTACCATTCGACTCCGAGTTGGAACACTCTTCTTATGCTTTTGAATCGCATATTTTGTTTAGTAATCCGTCGTTTTGAAGTCTTCCAGTTGATTGGAGTACGACAATTAACTTGTCACCTCATACGTGTCACCTTGGAGAACCTACCTTTAGAACACGACTCTTTACGTTCATTTTGTTGATTGAATAATTCTTTACGTTCATTTTCTTTGACTACTTCTGCGTTTGTTCGGATATTCTTTATACTTGTTATGACCTATCCCTTTAGAAACAATCTCGATGTCAACCTAAACCATTTTGTTGTCACCCTATGAGCTACTTCACGTTTACTTTATTGACTATTTTATTTCGTTATAAAACTATTTGATACATTTCACACATCACACTGTTTTGACGAAAATGAGCATTGCATCGTTGGCCCTCAAATATACATAGCCTAATCACCTATGTATATTTGGTGCATAGACTGATTACCTATGCATTCAGGAAGAACCATGTCATGCTGAGAGTAGTCACCTTAAAACCTACACCTCTTCATCAACACAATTCCGAAAGAAATATCCGCATCTCTTCTCTAAACCCGTACCTTTGTCTAGTGTCGCGACTTGAGCCTTGAGGACAAGGCTCTTCTAACTGGAGAAGACTGTAACATTTCGTATTTTTAGGGCAATTACGATGCCATTTAATTTACTACTTATATTTTTTCTCTCGTCTCGTACGCGTCTACTTTTAATCACTATTACATAGTTAAATCGCGTAAGCTAAAATTTTTTCATTTAACATATAAAAAAAGAGAAATATGATTTTTATACACTATTTCCTGACATGAATAGTGTTAGTTCATTTTTAATAAAAATTTTGCGAAACATTTTAGAATCATTTATATAATATTTATACGAGTTTTAAATTTATAAATATTATTTTACAAGACAATTGACCTACTTATATGATAACATTATACAAACGATAAAAACATTTTTTTTCGAAAGTAATAATTGACTTTTTATATTTTATTTTTATTTGGTTGTGTAAAACGTTTACATTTCGCGATTAAATACATTTAGGTATACCTAGAAGCACCAAAACTTTTCTACGCTTCAACAAATACCCACTTTTATACCTAATACTTAAAATTAACTCAAAAACCATCCCATGTATACCATAGGGCCGTTTGGTATGTAGTAAACTCAAAGATATATTCAAATTCCTTAAGACCATGAAACTTGTCCTACACTTGCAAGACATTGACCAAAGACTCCACAATTCACTCATCTTGTTCCTTGACTAACTAGGTACATATTTGACTAGTTATATGAATATATAACACTTTAGCTAGTGAGATACACACACATTTCTTATATTCAAGGTGTAAAAACATAAAAATCTCTCCTCCCTCCCCCTCTATAGCTCACGACATACCACAAGGACTATAAGCAATCCATATAAAAATTTTCTATCACTTATTCACACATTCTCACATCATATCTAAGACCTACTATGAAGGTTTGAAGGCTTGGATAAGTCTTTGCAAGTGTTAAGCAAGAAAAATAGAAGATTAGGTTTTCATTGATTTTAGGGTTTCAAGATCTTGTAAGCTAAGGTTTATAGTCTAAACAAGGGTTTAACACTTATTTATCATCGTCATACATCATCACTAAGGTTATCTAGCACCCTTATCTTTTCATTTCCATGATTTATAAGTATATTATGTTCTATGTAGTAAAATCACCATTTAAGATATGTTTAACTTGTAAAAGTGAATTTCTCTTGTAAACATGATTTATGAACTTGTACACATGTTATATGGATGGTATATTAAGTTTACAAAATGATTGTAAGACTTGTATACACTTGGTTTATGTATAAAAATAATTATGGATAAACTAGTAAATTAGGGTTTACTTAATGAAGTTATTGTTTTTAAAAGTGTTAATATGGACTTGGTAAATTTGGACACGAATGGACAATTATGGACTAATGGACTCTTATTATATGTAACATATATGACATATATGAAATATGAGACTTGTGGTAGATTACAAAAGTGGAAAAGTATAAAAACAAAGTTATATATAGACTTAGTAAAGTCAATCAAACATTCTGTCCAAAAAGTGTATAAAAATATATTTATTTTATATTTTTTATAAGATAATACATCTTAAGTCAATTCCGAAAAGGTAAGAAACTTGTCAAACGGATTAATAACAAAAAAGTTACGGCAAAAACAAGTTATACAATAAATAAACAGATTTGTAAAAGAATTTTTATAAAAACTTTTCATAAAAATTATTCAAACAGCAAGTTTGGTATTTTTAACAAATTATACATATTTTTAGGATTCTAAAATGATAAGAATCGTAATTTTTTAGTTAATAACGAACGTGTTATGAATTTCACAAGTTTACGATAATTAATACTTTTATAAAACTATTTTTATAAAAGTTACAGAAATAATTATTTTTGTAAACCTCATAAATAAGTAGAACTTTCAATTACGAGAACGTGCTCGAAATAATCACTAAAAACGGAGCTATAACGAATAAAATATGACGTTTACGGGTTTTTACGATAATTAAAACTATAAAAATAACTTTATAACTGGCGTGAACAGTAAAAGTACTGTTCATCCAGAGGGTCAAAAATATGAACATGTCAAATTATGATAACTCGTCCTAATAGGAAAGCGTGGGCATAAGAAACGTAAAAATCGGACTTAAAACACGAAAGTTGCGCCAGTTTTACTAAAACTGTAATTATAAACGTTTTTACTTATTAAACACAATTTTACCAAAACAATTAGATAGTGATTGAGCTATATAGAATTATATGTGGTTATCAAAGTACTATATTACTAGGGAGTTTCATAATGAGGCCTCTTCGGGGTGGCGTATCGACGAGTTGCTGGATTTACGATTTAAAGTGTCCTAGCTCCTCATACGTTCACTACATGACCTCTTAATTATGATAGCCCGAACGATAGTATGATGTAACTAACATAAGACTTGCATATGATGTTAGTTAATCATAGCGATTAGTGCTTATACAACCGATATCTACTTAGGTTGCTTTCGGATATTTCCGTGACGCGTTTTCATTCATTCACTCGGCTTATTCTTTACTTCACTTCTAAGGTGAGTTCATAGCCCCACCTTTTCTCTTTTAATAGTTTTCACAAATTGTTTTCGGATGGGCGAGAATTACGTGCTGTTTTTCTACATAAAACTTATTGATTTCTAGACGTAAGCGTTTTACATGATTATTTTACTAAGTCTTGATTTGTTTTACTACATGATTTGAGATCGTGAAACCTATATTTGAAATCGTGGGATTTTTAGACATGATTGTTTTTACTATGGACACAAGTGTTTTATAAAAGTGTATGCTATCCAGATTACTGCTGACTAATATTATTGCTAAGTTACCTTATTGCCGGTGACAAGTCCTCTATTATCATGAACGTTTTTAATTGCTATTGTAGTAAGAGCGAGTGTTGTGGATTGAATCTATCGGGATTGAAATCCCCACCTAAACTGGGTCATAGTTTGAACGGCGTCGCATTTAACATTGAGAGGTGTTAGGTTGTTGGCAAAAGCATCCTTATTCTGATTGGTTGGCACAAAATTAAGTTAAGGCTTCGGGAGTCTTGAGCTTAGTCGCAATAATCTTGTTATATATTTAGGACTTGGTGTATGTGTTTCCCTTGTCTACCTTAATTGTTTTGGATCTACGGAATTCCGCTATATTAGCTCCACCATTACTTCGATTCTTGTGGTCCACCTACATGAAACATTACCCTAGGATTTATTAAATCACTTCTTGGATTTCGGAAATAATACTTTGAAATGCCGTAACGCTTCTTTTCTTACTGTAATATTTCTTAAATTATTTCAACACTGATTTTACTTAAACCTATGAATTCACCAACATTATTGTTGATGTTTTTGCGTGTATTTTCTCAGGTTATTATTTTGCTAACTGAGCATTGGGAGCATTCGAGTCGGGCATATATATTTTTGAAGGCTTAATAACTTGTATACCATTCGACAAACGTTTTAAACAAAATGTTTCTATTGCATTACAAATGGGATCCTTTGTAAACTCTGATTTTAATATATCAAATGTGAAAAATATTCTAAACGTCTCTTTTGAGGTCGTTTTCTGTGACTTGTCCCTTGTGCCTTGAAGTCGCACCCCAATGTTACTATTCCGCTGCCGTCTAATTTTGGGGATGTGACACAAACTAGGGTTTGTGATTTCGATCCAAGAAATAAAGTATTATACACTTGGTGTTTGAGAGACGTGAAGTAAAGACTAGCATCTTGATGCATTTGTTTAACGTGTTGTGTGAGCAACCGTAGATGTGGTAACTTAATCACTAAGATTCAAGATCGATATTCTAGTTTATTAACTATTGTCATTAAACATAACGGTTAGTGTTTCTTACTATATTTGTGTGTTAGTTCTTAATATCAAACGAGATCCAATCCGCTGCGTACTCGTAGTAAATGGTTTACTAGTTATAAAATCCTAACAGTGGCATCACGAGTCAACCTCGATTGGTGTTATGGGTTACACACTTATAAAACATGCTAGATCCACATAAGAAAACTTTTATTTATTGTTTTGATCGAAAATTATGGCAACAATATGCAATTCTTGCCATAAAGAATAAATAAAAATCTAGAATCTTGGTATTATTACTAGCTAATATAGATTGAAAAAGAATATATATATATATAATTAAAAGTTAATTAAGTCTTATTATTCTTTTTCTCGGCCTTAAGACTCATGCAATCATATTATATGATTGATGTGGCGATCTAGGTACTTTAGCAGAAAACCTAGTGAGAGTCTTTTGGTTCTTCGTTTGGGGAAGACTCTTATGAAAACTCGGGGCATTATGTGATTTACTGCTTTCTATATAGAGTCTGTCTTCACCTCATCCCCTCTTTCTGTCTGTTTATTTGCTTATATGTGATATTCCATGAGACTGGTTAATATATGCAAAAGACTTTTTGAAACTCTAAACGGACTAATACTTAAAGAGAAATTTGTTTTATTTAAACTGACGATTCTTGAGAGTTTATGTGTCATCTGGGTGTGGTTATCTATAATGTTGCGCTTAGAAACGTGACTTCCCACGACGAACTTACTCGAATCTTGGTTTAAATCTGTCTGTTAAATTACACACATAATTATTAACTCCTAGTGACCTGTTATGTGTTATTTGTAAAACTGGCTTTGGACAAATTAATACGGACGTTAAATCTATGAAACTTGTTTTATTATAACTTGATTTGATTTTTGAAGTATTATGTGTCAACTTGGGTTTGACTTACATCCGATAATCATGGCCTTTAAGTTTCCCACGACGAGACTTGAAAATATAAATCATCTTATAATCCGATTAAAAACTATAATATTTTTATGCTCTTATCAATAATGAATCACTACTGACCATGTCTTTATTGACCATGGATTTAATGATTTTCTAGAGTTTAATTGACCTTTAATATTTTTCTGCGCCACTACATGCTTCGGCATATGAGGCAATTATTAGAAGAACTTGTGTCTTTGGACACATGTGAGAGTACAATATAGGGTTTGATCAATTTTTAATGTTTTTTCGCACCCCTATGTGAAAGTTTAAGTCTATGCCAACCAAAATAAGAACATGTGCACTTGGATTGACCTCTCTTGTCAGACCTCAAGGCCTTTCCAACCCATGGCAAAGTTTTTCTACATGTCAGATCTATGTTAATTTTTGCAAGATCTTTTTTGGTGGACTTAAATCGAGTTACCTGGTCAGACCTTGGACCCGAGGCATAAGATGAGACAAAACATGTACATGACATTACTATATGAGTTACTAAAGTCATGTGTCTCATAAAACTAAGAGTTGAATTTACAATGCAATTAACACACGCCGCTTACCTCTTGCCATACTTGTTTACACGTTGGTCAGACCTTCTGTAATAAGTGGGAGGTCAAGTTGGATCTTAGTCTTTTAGAAATTAATTGGGTAGTTAATTCTTTTAAGAATTTAATTATCAAAAATACTAAAATTAAACTTTCTATGTTCTGATTAATTGTGTTATTGCAACATAATTCGTAAACGAAAGTTTGTTTTCTTATAAAGAAAAACATAGTCTCTTTTCCTAGTAAGAAGAGTGAGACTTACTCCTATCTCTTCTCCTTGGTTGACAAAACTAAGATAGGATTACAATTGAAATTTTATCATTATAATTAAACTCACTTACAATCTTTCATTACCCTTTTTCGGTTATGAAATAATTGAAAGATAAAATATTTTGTGTAACTAGAGAACATTTTGTCTATAGCTACCAAAATAATGACATTTTGCACTTGTCAAGACGATGTATGAGCTTTAAATGTTAATAAGAGGAATTTTCAATGAACCGCAACGAGTAAAGAAAATTACTAGAATGTCTTCTAGGTATTTTTTTTCTTGGACTCACTTCATTCTTTATAGTGCTAAACACCCTTGTGGCTAGGCAGACCGATTAAGGAGGAACTGCATGCTAAAATGTTCAAGTTAATGAAAGCATGGATGGCTAGTCCCTCATCTACATAAGTAGAATTTCATATACTCAGTTCAATACCTAAGTACATTGCTACTTGTAGGCATTCTAAGAGAATATGAAAGTATATAAATCGCTATTTGCTATCTACTGGTGATGTAACACTTACAATGTTGACAAATCCAATGGGAGCTCTGCGTTTTATTACTGAAATGACATTCATGTAATATTGTCAAATTCATTAGGAGCTGCAAGTTTTATTCCTTGTTAGTTGCCCATATTATTTCTAGCTTTCTTTGAAATAATTCATCACTTTCCGAATATGAACGACCATTGCTTAAAGGAAGATTGCATTTTATTTTATTAGATAACATGTTGCCTTTATGATGTTGCTTTCCGAAACGTTATCTATAGAATAATAATCCACAATTCCTTATTAAATTAAGAGCTCATAAATGTAATTTGTCGCTTTTTCTCCCGTAAGCTCTTAACCGGACTAATAATAAGTGCTATTTTCGAAAACTAAACTTAAATCGACAATTTTTGAATTTTAAGCTCTATTAATGTAGTCGATGACATTAATCTATTTAATCTTAGTCCAGCTTTATACTTAAATTTTCTAAAACGAAATTTTCTCTACTCCGCGTATTAATGTTGCAAATAAATAAATAAATAAAGTTAATAAGTAGAAAAAATATCTCCGCCAGATTACTTCATCTTGTCGGAGGCGTGGCCGATGTTGAAGTCTTCATATAAGGCGGAGGACCGTCGTCAGACTAAGTCACTACATCTTGTCGGAGGCGTGGCCGATGTTGTAGTCATGTAAATGATGACGGTAATATATTATGATTACAGCAAAAAAAATGAAAAATGATGATGAAAAATGAAAAGAAAGCCCATAGTGTAAATAAAGTAATTATGTTAAGTGTAGGGAAAATCTCTTTTTCTTAAATTTAAATATATTTTTGAACTAAGATTATTTTGCTTTAGTTGTAGTATCTCCGTGTGTAAACGGGAAGTCCAAGGGTTTTTAAATCCGAAGGTCCGTGAGTCCCGATACTAGTCTCTGTGAGGTGTCAAAAGCCTGGTCACTTAGCCGCAAGGTTGGGATGTGCCGAGACGAAAGTCGCTACATGGGATGATCTCGCCTTCAAACTCATTATTCTTGGATAAAACGTGAAGCTTGGAAATATTGCAACTTTCTAAAGTGTTGATCCATGGTTGAAATTTGAAATTAGCACACTCACTAACTTATAATAATTGTCGGGAGTAAAAAGTTCACAAGTTGCAAATATGAGTAGCGTTAGCATCCTAACTTGTACTTGGCGGTGATTTCGTTTTAAGCTTGGTATGGAGAAGTGAAAAGTCGGGGACGATGAATTTATCTTTTTAGACACGTTTGTGCTTTTGTTCCGTGATCCTAAGAGTTATCAAAAGAAAATGAAAGCAATACATTATGTCATTTATGAATAAGTTGTAGTTAGGAAATTAAGAAAAATCATAAAAATGGAAAAACTTTGGAAAATGGGAAAGCAGGGTGTTTTAAAGCTTGTGATTTCTAAACTCTCCCCACGAAAGACTTTACTACTTTTTAAAGGATTAGTTTGGGGAGGTTTTGAGGTATTTGGTTTTAGAGCATATAATATTGCGTGAGGACACGACAATCACTTAGTTTGGGGAATTTTGATATGTGTAAAAACACATATCTGTTTTATATCAAAAATGCCCTTTAAAAGACCAAAATTGTGCATAAAATGCTTGTACATTGCTTGTTTTGTCTTTGTGATTGTGTAGGTACGGATAATGCAAACATATCAAGAAAACGGTCAAAACCGGACAAACACGGACACGGGAAAGGAATGATTGTACAAGAGCCGGGGATTTGATGGCTGAAAGATCAAATAGTCAACTCAAGTCAACCAATGGTCAACTCAAGTCAACTGGTCAACCTTGGTCAACCACAAGAAGACAAAAACTCCAAAATGTCCAAAACAGCCCTCATAGTTAAACCAAAATACAAAAAAATAACCCTTATAAGCCCTAACGGTCGTTATCTCTTTATACTATAAGAGATAACGCTCGTTATCTCACTTAACCCAATAACCGTGGCCCATTCCCTTTATTATATAACCATGGCCCAAACTTAGTCAAAGCCCACCCAAGCCCCAGTCAAACTCTTAAACCAAACGATTAAAAATGGCGCCAAAGGACTTTTACTATTCATCGTCGTCTCAACGAGTTACCCACCTCAAAACATGGGGTAAACTCTAATTAATGACGTGGCTCAACAATTCAAAGGGCAAGTGACAAGGTGGCAGAGTTATACGTCATTGAGGGGCTCTCATTGGTGGAAACCCACAAAGAATGACACGCGTATATGGAAGAAAGCACACCAAGGACAAGGATTTTGCACTAAATTGAGTGCAAAAGAAGCACAAGTGCTCTGACACACGGAACACCACGTTGGCAATCCGTGTGCTCACTCATTTAATCTAACAATCCACAATAAGGATCTAATGATGGGCAAAGAATCAAGGGGCAAGATCAATTACTGAGGAGCGGGCTAAGAAGACCTAGAAGCATCTCTTTAAGGCTATAAATAGAGCTCTTCACTCACACACACATCATCTTCTTTTTTCTGCATTTTTTTAAGTTTTCTTAAGTAGCTTTTGTAATATTTTTATTTTAAATGTAATTTTCTTATTAAAGCTTTTGTAATCTCCTTTTCAAAGTATTGTAATCTGTTTTCCTATTAATGAAATCATCTTTTACTATTACATAAATCTGTTTTTTACTATTAAGCTTTTACAAATCCAAATTCTCATGTTACTGTTTCATAAGCTTGCATAAGCTCTCTTAAGCTCTGAGTCTATAAGCTTAGATTGAGCTCAAATCAGCTTTAACCTTTAAAATCAATTAATACCTTTGCTATATGTGGATTTGGTTGCTTGGATGATAAGCTTACAAAGGAAGAGCTTATTGGACCTTTACTTGCTTATCCTTGTGATAAGCTAGAGCTTGTTGACTTGCTCATAAGAGCATTTAAAAGCCTTTGTTTAGCTAAGGCAGTTGTAAGTCTTCATTTACCTTTTTTGTTTTCAGTTTTCTAGTTTAAATTTGCTTAATCTGCTTATCTCTTGCTTATTTGTGCTTAAATCTATGTATTTGTACTTATTAAGTATTTTTTAGTATCTATTTTCAAGTTTGATAGCTTAGATCTTAGTTTTCTTCATATTGTCTTATAAATCAATAAAAATCAAAAATATTAGTTGCATAGTTATTATCTCTTTATTTCTAGCTTATTTGCTTATTCATACATGTTCATTGTGGTTATTATAAGCTGTTTAGCATCTGGTGATTGATACTTGTGCTTAAAATCTCATTATCATAAGCCTATAATGGAGTTGAATAAGTTTAAAGGGGTGTTTGGCTATTGACAGTACTAACTCTAGTTAATATTGTCAAAGCCATTTGGACTTTTAGATCACTTTAAATCTCATTAATAGGTTTATATAAGCAGGATTTAGAGTAGCTTGTAGGTTTAATCCAGTTTTCATATGTTTTCTAGTTAATACTTTGGACCTGTGCCATTAAGTTTGTCATAGTGCATATCTAGCTTTAATCTGTCCTAGTAATTGTTAATGCTTTTGTTGAGTTTGTTTTAGTGATTTGAAAGTTGTTATAACCAAGTCATTAGGTCTGCACTTATGTTTTGTGTTTTTGGTTAACTGCATCAGCATAAAGAACAACCAAACTATCCATTTTCTAGCTTAAATTTTAGTAAGTAAAAGTAGTTTTTAGCTTTTAATTTTCTTTGCACAAGTAGTTTTTAGGTTAATATAGATAGCTTAGGTCTTATTTTAGCTTAAAAAGTTTATTTGCTTATCTGAATTAGGTTTGCAATATTGTTCTTTGTCTTTTCATAAAAATTCAAAAAAAAATAGTATTCTGTCTGCATGTTGTTTTCAAATAGCTTTTTCATTAAGCTCTTGTAGTTTAAAATAGTTTTAAAAAGTATTTTCAAATAGTTAGTAGTATAAGCTTCCAGTAAGTGCAAGCCATTTTGTCTTAAGTCCTTATTTGCTTGTTTAAATTTAAGCTCAAAAGTTGCTAGTTGACTGTTTGGTTTACAGTTTTATTTTAAGTGCTTAATCTGCTTATTTCCTTTCCTTTTGCTTATTTTCTTGTTTAAACTAGCTTATTAGGTTTAATATAGTTTGCTTATAGTTTGCTTTCCTAGCTTTTAGCTTATTGTTAGCTTTTTAAGTTGTCAATTTTAGATAAAAAGGCAAAAAGTAAAAAAAAGTTTTAAGAGTTTTTCTGTCTTTTAAGCCAGTTTTTAGCTTATTTAGTGATTTTCAAAAATAATTTCTTTTATTAAAGTTGTTTGTTTTCAGGTTTTCTACAACTTTGTTTTTAACCTTTTCAAAAATAAAAAATTAGCAAAAAGCTAGGCCTGGGACTCGAACCCACGACCTTGCCTTTACATACACACACACACACACACTTAACCATCTTGCTAAAATAGCTCATCCATCATTACTCTCACACACTTTCCTTTTAACACCTTTTTAATTTTCTATTTTCAAAATAAGCCGTAGCTTATTAGGAGTTTTTCCCAGCTTATTAGATAAGCTGGGCACCTGCTTCTATTTTTCCTTTGTTCTTTTCATCATTTAGGACTTTTTGTGATTTTTCTGGATTTTTCTCATTAATAGTTTAATTTTTATTATTTTTCTTAGATTAAATTTTTAGAAAATCCATAAAAAAAATAGAAAAATAATTTTTAAAAATACAAAAAATAGTTTTTAGATTTAGAATAAATTCTTTTAGGTTTACATGCATTAAAATCATTTTTGTCACTTTTAGATTTTTAATCTGGTTTTTAAGCTTTTTAGTTTAGTTTAATAAAATAGGATTTTATTATAAAAAATAGTTAAAAATAGTTTTCTTAGTTTTTATCAGTTCTTAGATTTTTATAAAATTTAAAATCATTTTTTAGAATTTTTAGGAATTAATTTGTTATTTTCTAGGCTTTTTAATCATTAAATTAGCTTTTAAATCATAAAAAAAAATAAAAAATAATAATTTTTTTTTTTATTTTTCTTAAAATTTTCCTTTGTCTTAATTTAGGTTTAGATATTAAATTTGCATTCGTAGGTTTTAAATTTAGTTTACTTGCTAAATTGTTGCATTTGTTTAAATTCCCGTTATTCGTTTTGTGATTTAATTGCTTTCCCGTATTTGTTTTACTTATTTTTCATTCGTAGAAATAGATAACCAATCCAATCTTCGAACCCATTCAAATCATTGTCTAAATTCAAACGTGGTTTCAATTTCATAAATCATTGGAGAATAACGACCCGGGAATCATACTTCCCGGTTAATATACGTATAATATTATATATATATTTGAGTGAATTTTCCTTAAGGGTCACTTTTGGAATTTTCTTAAAGCTCTCTTATAAGTATATTATCTTACGTGTATAGAATTGCAATGTCAATTTTTGGCGCTGCTGCCGGAGATTTGTGATTAAGATTCATTCGTTTGGATTTGTCGATCGTGATTTGAAGAACCTTTCATTTTTGAAAGTTACGCTTTTATAAAAATCAAAAAAGTAAAAAAAAAGTAAAAAGTAAAAAAATAATTTTCTTTTCTTTTATTAGTATAATTATCATATAAAAAATATAATAAAAAAATAAAAAAATCAAAAATATAAAAAATTGTCCATAAAAAAGAAATAAAATAAACAAAGTTGGTAAAAGAACACCAACAAATAATACCTTCCATTGAGGTATTATCCATCAATAAGTTCCCAAACCAAAGATTTAAAAACTTGCCATTTGTGTCATTTACGAGGAACGGCTCACCTTAAAAAGTAAAATTTTTAAGAGCTACCGTGAAGTAAAAAACGGGAACCCTAAATAGTCATTAAAAATCCTAAATTTCCAAAATTAAACCTAAATTGAAAATTTCTTTTTAAATAGA